>ML997769.1:213164-340296 GCA_010365825.1 Otus sunia | reverse complement strand
TTTTTTTTTTTTTTTTTTTTTTTCCCCTGACTGAAGTGTCTTAGGTTGTTTAAAGCTTTTCATATGGAAGTTGCTTGACTAATTTAATCAATCTTGTTGCTCTCTGAACATTTACTTGGTCTTCTATATGTTTTTTGAAGTGAGGAGAACAATATGCTATGTAGTAGCATAATTTTTTTCCATTGTATTGCTTTGCAGAAACAATCCTAATATTCTGTTTTCTTTTATAGTTTTTCATGAGAAAATCTTAAGATGAAAAGATGTATCTTTTAGTTGATTGAGTTCTTCTAAACTGCATGTTCACTACTACATGAAGAGAAAAAAAGATGTTGTCTCTGGTCACACTTAGACCATATTTCATTAAGCTTTCTTCCATTGACTCCCATGGTATTTATGGCATAACTTCATGCAAAAAAGTTATTTTTCTTTTACTTCTTCACAGAAGCATGCTCTGTTGATCTGACTGCTTTGGGTCTTCAGACAAGTCTTAAATTCTTAAATAATAATGTTAATTCATCCTCTCCTATCTCTGCAAGCCTGAAAAACTTTGGGGTATTGCAGGTAACCCAATTTTAATTCAGAGATGTGGGAAAGCCTTTGGGAGATTGTAAGCTGTAATTGCATTTTACCTTAATTGGTAAAATAAAGAGAAGTGGTGGACAATTTGGGCTAAAGGGCAATTTATAAAAATAGCTTGCCATTTCCAGAATGTCTATTCCCTGGTTTTCATCTTTCGATTTATCTTGAAATGTTTTGTGTTTGATTTTTTTCTAGTTTAACTTTGTAAATCTTCATCTGATATTTCAGTTATTTCTCTGAATATATTTGTATAGCCTGTGTAATTAATCTCACAACCATAAATTTAGTTGCTGTAACACCTCCTTTGCTTCTGAGTGTTCTCTTTAGTGGTGGAGACTCTCTTTACTTCCCTTAATTAGCAGTTGCATGGTTTCCCAGCTCCAAACAACATGTTTTCACAAGTTGCTCTCCAAAATGACACACTTTAATCTTGTGTTTGTATTGTTTTTAGTTGAATGCTTTAAGGCCTCTAGAAACCACTATGAGCACAGTGTTACTCTACTCTTGATTTAGAAATGCCTTGAAGTTCAGTTAATTTTCATGATCTTCAGCAGTCATAGTGTTCTGGATGAAATTGGAAATAGTTTTTCAGAAAAACTTTTATTTGTTTGTAAAACTTTGTAGGCAAAATCTATAAATATGTTGAAAAACTAAAAAGTTGGAATTCTGTTTTGCTGGCCACTCCAAATTATTTCTTTCTTACTCAGCAAGTAAAATTTTAGGAGACACTTAAATGATAGAGGGAATTAATTTTTTAAAATTCTGCTGTTTCTCACTTTTTGCTTATTACAGTGAGACAGAATCACATTATTGGGTAAAAACTTCTCTTCTACCCCAAGTGGTCTGTTGTTGGATCTGACTATGGACTGTGAACAAATAACATAACAATACCATAATTCATCTTCACATATGAACTAATAGAAAATCTTCAAGGTTCTATGTTATTATCTGAAAAGTTTTGTGTTTTCTTTGACATTTTCCTTTTGTCTTTGCTTGCTCATTAAAGCTTTTTACAATTTGGGTTTTTTTAAAAAAAAAAATCTATTTTTAATAGTTGTGCTTAGATTTCTCTTCTGTTTGTGTGTTTCAAGATTTAATTATATGACAGCTTTCCACATAATAAACTCAATTTTTTAATGTGGCAAGAAGACTTGATTTTTTTCTTGTCCATGGAGTGAAGTACTAAAAAGAAATGACTCATCTGCCTTCTACAGCAGAGCTTAAGAACAAATAGCTGTAAGGTGGTCAAAGATTTATTTTCAAAATCTTGTTACCCATTGAGTGGTCTCTAAAAATTACAATTAATGTAGGAGTCAGTATTTGCACTCCTGAGCATTTTTTCTCAGTTGGCGTGAATTCACTCTATTTAATTTAAATAAAAAAAATCCTTAAAGATTTTTATAATATGAGTGATCAGGAGAAATCAATCTCTGTGGCCTAGAAATTCTTTTTATTATGAATAAATTCTAGACAAGCATGAATTTGATGTGAGAAATGCTTGAAGATCCTTTCCTTTGATCATTTTTAAGCAGCCAAGTGTTTGTTAAATATTTTTTAACTGTGAGTTTCCTCTATTTTAACAGCTTTATAAAAGTTTGGAGTTTTGCTAGTGAGAAAGCATGTTGTTTTTTTTTTTTACAGTTTTGCTAACTTTCCAACCTGAGATGGCTTCCTTTTCATAACTGCCTTCCATAAACTCACTCATGCTTTACAACCCTCTTAGGATGATTTTTCAGTAAAGTGACTGCTTAAAGAATGCAAAATGTCTGAACTTAGCATATAAGACAAAAAATTTTCATAACATTTCTCTTATTTTTCTTCAAGATTTTGTTCTAATATTGTTGTAGGTGCAATGCAGTTACCATGGGTCAGAATTCTACAATGTAAAGGTGATTCTATCATGCTGGGAAGATCATAGAAGAAAAAAATCCTTGCAAACTAATAAGGAGATTATAGGTTTTTATCATTACAAACAACTGAAGTCCATAATGAAGTTCAATGTATGACAAATTCCCTGAAATTAAATGCATTTTTGTCTTCATCCTTCTGTTCTCTGAAAAACAACCACACCATGAGTCTCAAGTTCTTCTTGTAACTTCAGAAGTTTTCTTTTTCTAGCTGTCAGTCTGAATTTATAAGAGGAAGAATTAAAATTAAGAGACAGATTTTATTAATTCTGTTTGACAATATTGCAAGGGTATAATGAGAAATAATAATTACTAGAGTAGTAACTGAATACAAACTGCAGTCTGTATCAAGATCATTAGTCTTTGGTAACATGTCATTATGTTAAGAGGCTGGGATCTCTGTGTCTGTTGTTTGTTCTCTTGCAGGTGAATCTCAAATGCTTCCTGCAGATCACCTTCCTTTCCCCTATACACGGTCTGATTCAACATCTTCTGTTAATCTCATCTTAATCTGCTTGTCAGATTTGTATTTAGAAAAATAACTTTGAACACACTTAATTAAGACAACAACAGGCAACTGAAGCAGGAATCAAGCACCTGGAGACTGTGAGCTTGTGATTCAGACCACAGGAGGATCACAGAGTACACTCCCTTCTAATTCTTTTTCAGACATGCAAAGGGCACCAGTGTAAGCAGGAACAGTCAGCAAAGCTTTATGAAGACCATATTTGACCAGCCTCATTGTCTTCTGGGCAGGAGGAGAGTAGATATAACATAAATTTAGCCAGGCTTTTGACATCATCTTCCACAGCATTCTCATTTGAAAACTAAGTAGAGACTGGAGGAATGGACTGTTGGTAGGCTGAAATGCAGCTGGCCCACTAGGCTCAAAAGGTCATTATTGGCTCACAGAATCACAGAATCATCTAGGTTGGAAAAGACCTTGAAGATCATCCAGTCCAACCATTAACCTAACATTGACATTTCCCAATTACACCATATACCTAAGTCAACCCAACTCTTAAACAACTCCAGGGATGAGGACTCTACCACTGTTCTGGCACCCGAGATGACCTGCTCCATGACATTCCCTGGCACAGAGGTCAGACTGACAGGTCTATAGTTTCCTGGATCCTCCTTTCTGCCTCTCTTGTAGATGGGTGTCACATTTGCCACCCTCCAGTCCAATGAGACCTCCCCAGTTAGCCATGAGTTCCAGTAAATCATGGAAAGTGGCTTGGTGAGAACATCTGCCAACTCTTTCAGCACCCTTGAGTGTAACCGATCCAGTCCCACAGACTTGTGTGCATCCAAGTGGTGTAGCAGGTCTCTGACCACCTCCTCTTCAACTGTGCTGACCTCAATCTGCTTCCCCTCCCCATCTCCCAGCTCATGAAGCTGGGTGTCCAGGGAACAGCCAGTTCCACTGCTAAAGACTGAGAGAAACTAGGCGTTGATCACCTCAGCCTTTTCCTCATCCTTAGTTACCATGTTTCCCTCTGCATCCAGTAAAGGAGGGAGATTTTCTCTAATCCTCCTTTTGCTGTTGTGAGGGAAAGAATGTTGTTTTCGCATAATAAGCCTGATAGGAAGGGCAGGAGCGATTCACCAAAGCAATCAACAAGAGCAATTCACAACCATTGAAATCCCTGGCCTAGGGCTAGAAGACAAGTGGTCCTTTTGTCAACTATGATGACCCAGTACTTAGAACTGTGTTTAGATAGATGCTGATACCGAAAGACTTGGGGAACCTGAATTTCGAGTTTTTTCTGGTTTAGTACGCTTGCGTGATGAGCTCATGCATATTAACTTCTCCGCCCTGGAGAGAGCCACGGTTCATTTCCATGAACATGCGATGTATGAACACATACATGAAGGGGCGTATCGGTAGGCGGTTCGGGAAGTCTGTACACCCTGTAGTACTCAGCCAATGGGGAATCAGGGGAGGGAATTTGCGGTCGGGAGAAAGGGATTTAAACGATTGCACGATGGCTGTTAGGCGTGTCCACCTGATGGGGCGCCCGGTCTTGCAAGAACGTAATAAAGAGTGCTTCACACCGCATCCTGGCTGAGCCGCTGATAATTGGCAGCTGAGCATTTCTCACACTAAGAATCCTGCTTGCCCAGACTGTTCTGTGGAATTTTGCCAAGGACTACTGTCTCCATCAAAACCAAGCAGTTTACTGTGAAAATCTACCAAGAACTGCAGTGTTCAGCAAAATATCATGTTTTTGTCAACATTCTTTCCCTCACATTAGCAATATTAAAAAAATACTATAGGTAATACTATAACTTGCTAGAAGTAAGTAAATAAGTTGCTAAGCAGTTTTCTATAAGTAAATAAGTCATAAAACAAGTAATAACTTCTCTGTATCAGTATATGGCATTTGACCTTGTTAGTGTCTTAATCTAGCTCTTGGGATCGTATTGAAACATCCCCTGACATTGGATTGGGACAGTCACCCACTAAAATTACTCTCCTTTTCTTCTCACTTGAAGAAGTCTTGGGGCTGAGGGGCAAGCTGTGGATGACTCACCAGATGGGTCCTCGTTTCCATCTCCATTCGGCTGGCTGTCTAGTTCCAAAGCCTCAATCCTGTTGTATAATGACAACTGTGAAGGTGAGGGGGATCGAAATGGTTTTCGCTTGCTTTTCCGAGGAAGGACCTGAGTCTGTTACCCCCTGTCCCCCACATGCCCTCCTTCTGTCTGGTGACAGGAGGGGAGGAGGTCCTGCATTTCTTGTAGAGCCTCTACCTGCTGCCTTTGCCTCAGAGTGTGGCTCCACCAGTCAATCTCATTTTCACACTCTTTGATCGTTCTCAACCTTTCTACCTCCTTTCTCAGTTCAACCACCTGCCTGAGCAGATCGTTTACTTGACCACCCCGCACACAAACGGTGTCTCTGACTCTCTCTGGGTCAAGTGCCAGGCTCAGGCACTCTCCACAGGCAGAGACCTGCACAGCTGCCTGCTTGTGCAAGACCTCTCTCTGAGTTCCCACATTCCTCAGCACTCTGTGTCTTGGCCGGGGGGCGGGGGGAACAAATCCCTGTGTGCTATTTCCCACATGCTGTGCTCTCGCACCCCTGCGGTGCTGCTCCTTCCCTCCCCCTTCTGCAGCACTGGTCGATTGCTTGCAGGGATTCAATATACCTTGTCCAGTGGCAGAGGTTCAGCCCTGCTCTAAAGCTGCCTCAGTGCACTCACAGTCAAGTACTGTCTGATCACCCTGAGCTTGACTAGTCGCTGCTCTCCCATAGGGTTCTTATCATCTAGTCAATGGTGGGTGCTGCTGGTTCTGCCCACACTAACTCGGCACCCCTCCCAGCTTGTTACCGAGGGGAGGGGTGTGAGCTGGTCTCCTTGGTGAGTGACCACCGGTGTGGTTACACCTCGTTCAGAACAGGCGCCACCGGCACTTGGCTCTGCTCTCCGCTCATCCCGCCTCAGCTGCCGGCCCACTGGCTTGCCAGCCTCCTTAGAGCCGGCTAGCCGCCTTCTGGGCTCCAAAAGATTCAAAAGTCCCCCAAAAGAGCTCCTTGCCGGTCCCTTTTGTCGTGATTCCCCCACGCCAGTGCGGGCTTACCTACACTGGAGCTAGTCTCCTCCACAAGTGACTGTTGGTGTGTTTACAGCTCATTAGAACAGGCCACCGGCACTTGTCTCAATTACTTAACTGCTTGACAGCCAATTGCAAGTGGGAGCACCCTAGAGGTACCATGATAGAGCCTGTGTTGTTTAACATCTTCAGTAATGACCTGGGTCATGAGGCAGAAGGCACTCTCAGAAAATTTATGGACAGCATCACGTTAGGGATAGTGCAGAGATGGACCAGGTAATCCAGAGAGGTGTGGGGTCTCCACTACTGAAAGTGATAAAAGCTCATCTTGACAAAACATTGGCTTCTTTGATCTGCTGTTGCCTGTTACTCTCCTTCAGGTGGTATATTGGACTAGATGACATCCAAAAGTGTCAAGGAGCATTCTATTATCCATGGATACTACAAGGCAGAGTTTTCAGTATTATGTGCCACATGAATTTCCTCTATGAGTCTGTTATTATAATCAATATAAAGTACAGTCTCAGAATCAGCACCTTCAAACAGCAATATGTTGTGAAATATTGCCAAACACCTTTCATTTATTCTTTGTGAAAAATAGTGAAAAGAAGGACCAGAAAATTGAGTATATAATTTTGTCACTTGTTACTATGATGTAATCGCAAAAAAATTTCATGTCATAAATCAACTTCATTCATCCTAACCCCCCAGATCTACCATATACTATTTACTTTATTGTAATGTTTATTTTTGGCCACTTCATCTATTAACTATTTTTTTTTAAAAAAAAGAGATAGAAAGACATTTTAGTCAAGCTGAAGAGCCCACCCTATTCACTCTAAATAGCAACAGCCTGTCTGATAACAGAATGTGGTGAGGGAGTAATGTGGACTAAATCACTAGGTTTCTTAGTCATATTGAGTAGTAACTTATCTCTGACATTAGGTTCAAATGAGAATCCTTATAAAATGAAATATTGCTTATTATGGGTAATAATGGCAAGATCTGATCTAACGTTTACAGAGAGTTCCCATTGGCTTTGTGTTTGGTTTTAGTTTTGGTTTTTTTTTTTCTTTCAGAAAGTGTTTACGAGAAATGTCAGACTACATTGCCTAGAATCCACAGTACAAGTAAAAAGAGTAATTTTTCACCAACTCTCTTGTCTTTAATTTCTGATGATTTTGTTTCTTTTACCTAACTGAAAATAATGATCCAGAGTGGTTTTTTCAGAGAGTAATTTTCAAGAGTAGAATCAACTCAGTCTCATGCAATGAAAACATTAAGATTATGACATGGTAACCCACTTTATTATTTCAAGTAAAACAATATTACTAGTAGGCTCAAAACCACTGTCTTATTTTTCAGTTCATCTCTGCTACTGAACAAACAGCAGAAGAATCTCTCCTTTGCTCCAGCTATAAAATGATTCTTTGCATTGTCCCTTAGACATTTGCATTTATGGAGAAGAACAAAGGAAAGTCTAAAAAGAAAACCTTTAACAGTTTGAGGATTAAACAAATTTGCTATTCAGTTACCAATAAAGCATACCGAAGGAAGAAAATGAATATGCATTAACAGGACATCCTCTGTCCTCATGGAAATATTGCAGCTTCAGCAGTGCGTAATCTAACTATTATTCATATCTCATGTACTTATAAAAGAAGAAATAAATAGCAAAATATGACAATGCTTTCACAAAAGTATATAATTCTGCTTATTAAAGAGGAGAATTAATCTATAGCTAATTAGTGTTTATCAGAGTAAACAGGTGCAGGTGTCGACATAGGCATCACGAATTTCAGTTATTCTATAATTGTGTTTGGAAGCAAATGTGATATTTTATTACGTTCATTTAATGTTTCATTATTTTTTTGACAGAACAAGGTCACCAATGTATTTTATGGTTTTGTATAATTTTCAGCTTGTATTACTGCCTCTGTATTAAAAGAAATTGGTTTATCTTAACAGGACAAACATGCTGTCTAGAATATGCTAACTGAGCATTAGATTGCATTTCAACCTAATGGCTGAAATAGAAGGAAGTTGTTTATAACTGTGTCAAATTTATCTTGTCAAGAAACCTCATTTTTTACTTCTTAATTCTATGACATCATTATTATTATTATTATTATTAAACTTGGGCAGTGATTGTACTGTGAAAGACAAGTCATAGTGAAAATCAAGATTTTATGGTGCATGATCTTTGTAACAAGAACAATAGAGTAATAATTGAAATTTTGAGGCAATATATTAAGATGAAGGGTCTGTTAAATCTAGATCAGACTGTATATAACATTTGTCTTAAGCATTTGATTAACAGTTGATTTTGTCAGGCTTTAGATTTTAAATTAATGAATAAGTATGTCATGGTTTGAGCCCAGAGGGCAACTGAGCACCACACAGCCATTCACTCATCCTTTCCCCCTCAGGAATGGGAAGGAGAAAATAAAAAAAAGAATCTTAGGGTTCAAGATAATGACAGAGAGGGATGATTTACCCATTACAGTCACAAGCAAAAGACAGACTTATTAAGGGAAGAAAAAACCATCAATTTAATTCAGACATTAACAACAATACTTATCAGATAGAGTAGGACAGTGAAAAGCATTACATCTTAAAAACATTTTCACCCACACACGCCTCTCTTCTACCCAGGCTCAGCTTTGCTCCTGATTTCTCTACCTCCTTCCACCCAGCAGTGCAGGGGGCAGGGAATGGGTTTATGGTCAGTGCATCACTCCTTCCTCCTCAGCAAGAGGACTCCTCACACTCTTTCCCTGCTCCAGTGTGGGATCCCTCTCACAGGAGACAGTCCTCCATGAACTTTATCTGATGTGATTCATTCCCATGGGACACACCTTTCTCTGCTGCTCTGGCATGGTTCCCCACCACATGTTGCAGTCCTCTCAACACTGAACTAACAGTGAGGGCTTCTTCCCAGAGAATCCTGACCTTCTTCAGATGCAGCTAACTGCCCCAGCTTGGGGTCCTCCACAGGCTGCAGGTGGGCATCTGCTGCACCATGGACCTCCATGGGCTGCAGGGGAGAGGCTCTGTCATGTAAGGAACTGAAAGAAGTAATGCCTCAAACATTCATCAACAGAGAAAATTGATTTTGTGTTGGGCAACTGGACCCACCATCCCCAGTAAGTGAGCCAGGAGATGGCAAGTGGATCCATTTAAGGAGGCTCACAGAAAATAATAAAGGAGACTTGCTGATTACCTTTCACCTTGGCCCCCTTAAAACTCCAGTTACATTTCTAGTAGATCCAGGTGCTCAGACATCAGTGCTCTGAGCTGATATTGCTGATCGCAATGACATTCTCCTTGACAAAAAACAGAGCTGGGTTACAGATATTTTTGGATGCTCTAAGCCATAGCCAACTGCTTGGGTGAAATGCTGGTTACCTGGGAATGAAACTGCAACAGATGATATTATGATTTGGGTAATTTTCCAACAAATATTCTGGGACTTGATGTGCAGAAACAAACTCTACAACTCGGAGAGAGTTATAAAGCAGGTATGTTTATTCTGGCGCCGGTGTGCAAGGGGATTTCTCCACAAAGCTCCCACACCCACAGCACATTTTACCAGAAACATATAGAGTGTGGATACACATAATCATTGGATTACATAATACAAATATCCATATGCACAAGTAAGGCTGGGTTAGTTCAAAAGACTGGTGTCAGTTTATGTTATCTTTGCACCTGTGCATTGCCTCCTGGTGGTTGTCTTCAGGAGTCTTTTGGAGGAATGCTCACAGTCTTTCTTACCTTGTACTTTTCCTTGGAACATGCGCAGATTCTCTTAACCAATTTCTTGCACAACAGGAGTGGTTCCAGATGGTTTACCACCTCTATCTATCTACTAGCTTATCAGTTTCTACTGTCCATATATAGTCTACAAAGACTCAACTTGTTAGAACACATCTGCATTCCAAGGACATGTCTCTTATTTTTGCTGAACATAGTAGTTCTTGATAAGTTTCCACAGAAAACTGCTTTGTTTTGATGAACACAGTAGTCCTTGGTAAGTTTCCACAAAACAGTCAGGGCAAGAAGGATTATTAAGCAATATTCAGAAATCATTTTAAGTTGCTATATGTAAACAAGTTGCAAAGCAGGTAATCATTTCCTTGTATCAGACTTGACCTATTAAAGGGACAAGCTTGGGCAGATTGAAGAGGAAAGGAATAGAAATTTGGCTTCCCAACTGCTTCTGTAAGACTTTCCAGCAAGCGCCTGCACTTCTGCCTTCTAAAATTGTTAATGTGAAACCCTATGCCTTACCATTAGGTGCCAGGGAGGAGATCACTCTGGTAATAACGGAGCTGTGAGAACAAGGGATAATTATCCTAACTCACTCACCTTATAATTCCCCAGTGTGGCCAGTCTGTAAACCTAACAGGAAGTGACAATTAACAATTGTTTATTGTTGATTAAATGCCAATACAGATCCTCTAATAGCTGCAGTACGTAACATAGCTGAACTGATAGCAACCATACAGGAACAAGCCCACCAGATTTTAGCAACTATTGAAGTAAAAGACATATTTTTCATGTCTTGCAAGAGGCAGACAGAGCTCATTTTGCTTTTACTTGGGAAGAGGTGCAGTATACTTTTACACACCTCCCTCAGGGATACCACCATTCACCAACCATTGCCCACTATGCACTGGCTCAGGAGCTTGCCCATGTTGCCTCAGAGGAGGGAGTTAAGGTATACCAGTATACTGATGATATGTTAAATGATGGCCCTGATACTGAAGTAGTGGGACAGACACAAAGGAAAATAATCACTCATCTGGAAAGTTTAGGACTCCAAATTCCTGCAGAAAAAGTACAGCTCTCATCTTTGGAAGTAAAGTTCCTGGGTATTTGGTGGTGGGGAGGAACAATGTGTATTCCCCCTGAAATATTAACTTACCCTCAAAGAGGTAAAAATACCTGGAAATAAGAAGTTGCTGCAACATGCCCTAGACTTGCTGGTATTTTGGAGGTGTGAGAGACTGAAATGTCAAATGATTGTCTCAAAACTTGCTGTGTGTGTGCTTAGAGTCACAGGGTGCTGTCAGTAATACCTGGACCATTCATCAAGGACCAGCTGTGGCCTTTGCAATTAATCTAAAGAATATCACCCAAGAAAGCAGGAATGCATAGAAGGATGCACCCCCTCACACTCCCTTGCAGTTATATTGGCAGACTCCTTAGGTAAGCCTCAAGAGGTGGACTGAGAGAAACCAGGTGTTTCTCATCAAGCACAAAGACCCCTGATCAAGGACCGTTGATCAAGGACTGCTAATCACAAGCCATTGTATAAGCGAGATAGTTTGTGACTCTATTGTATTGCTAATAACTTTGTGCCTTCGCCATTGAACTGATAAAAGGTGAGTGTTTCTGCCCCAGCAGCCGGATGACTGCTCAAGAAGCATGAAGTCAGCAAAAACCTATGGGAATGGAAAAAAACCTAAAGGTGGGCAGATATGCTAATCAGCTGATAAGATGAATTTAAAAGGCAACACAGTACTTTGCTCTTTGTGCATCCACCACCCAAGAGGACCAATAGGATGTTGCTAGGTCTGGTATGCACTGAAGAACTGAGGACTGAAGACCAATGGGACACTGCTGTATCCATGGTGGTGACTATTTTTGTGACTCTATTCCTGCTGCTTGTTTGATTTTAGTCTTTTCCTTTCATTCTGTCCTATCGCTACCCTTCACTTTTTAACAATAAAAACCTGTTTTAGGTATATGGCATTTGTGTCTTAATCTCGCTCTTGGGATCATATTGAAACCTCCCCTGACATTGGATCAGGACAGGAAGAAACATTTCCCTGACTTTTCCATCATAGTTTGCCCCTTATAGGATTTGACACACAAAAGAGTTATTTGGGACTGGACTCCTGTCCATGAAGAATCTTTAAAGCTGTTAATTTTTGAGGCTGGGGTATACCAGGCCTTAGGGCCAATACACCCAACAGATCCACTCCATATCGAGTAGGCTTTTGCAACCCATGGACTATCCATACGTATGTGACAATGCAGGCCAGAGAGTCTGACTCGTCTCATCGGTTTTCATTCATCAAGTTTTAAAGATGTAGAAAAATATTATTCTGTCTGAAACAAGGGTCCTTTTTTATGATTAGCCTGGCCTTATAGGAAGCTGAAAAGACCATAAAGTGACAACCAGTCATTTTGAGAAGGCTTTTTAAGGTCCTGAAGCCAGTATTAGCCAGGACCCCAGTCCCTTGCAGGGTTGGCACAATGAGAAATAGTCAGGAAGTGATATGCACAATTAGATCATTATCGTCACACGCGCAAGAGAGAAGAAGGAGTTTCCAAGGTACTTCAGATACAGGAGCCACCCAATAACCAATCTGATCAGGATACCACCCTTTCCCTTATAAAGCCAGCTCCTTTCGAACCTCACCTGAGAAATATGTGGTTTACTGATGCATCCTCAAAAAGAGAAGGGAAGGTATGGAAATACCAGCCAGTGGCCTTACATGCTGATTCAGGAGAGCAGCTTGTAACAGAAGGGGAGGGAAGTGCTCAGGTAGGGAAACTGATTGCAGTTTGGAGTGTGGCAAATAAAGAAGCTGAGAGCAAAGAACCAGTGTTTATTTATACAAATTCTTATACTGTATTTAAAGGGTGTACAGAGTGGCTCTCCTCCTCAGAACAAAATCAGTGGGAAGTCAACCGAGTTCCCGTGTGGCAAAAAGAAAAGTAGGAACATCTGTTGGAGTGGTTATATGTGAAACGTGGTCACTCAGGGGGCCAAAGAACTGTTTATAGAAAATGGTGGCAGGGGTTGGCCTGTTACTTGAAAACTGTGCAACACTATTATTTCTGCTTGTGGTCAATATTGCACATGATTAGAAAGACACCCCTTGCAAGAGCCCCCTCTTCACTTGCATGATGGAAAGGGTCTCTGGGAGACTTGGAAAATTGATCAAATAGGACCCTTTAAAAAATCAAAAGGGAAGCAATACATTCTCGTATGGGTGGAGGTAGTATCAGGGCTCACTTAGGCTGAGGCTGTTGCGTGGGCAACTGGAGAAAATACAGTAAAAGTGTTGAAACTATCGCTTTAGTCACTTACCAAAGCCTCAGTCAATTCAATCAGATAAGGGCAGCCACTTTACCACTGGGGTGGTGCAGGAATGGGCAAAAGGAGAAGGAATACAATGGGTGTTTCATACTCCCTACTACCCACAAGCTAATGGGATAGTAGAGAGGACAAATGGGCTACTGAAATGATCTCTTAAACCTCATAATGCAGGATGGCCTACCTGGATCCCTGATGCAGTTGCCAAAATAAATAGTTGCTGGGGAACAAATGAGTGCCCCAGACTCACTGCATTTTGCCCTAGGCTTCACTCTCTACTTACTGGAGAAAAAGACCAGAAAGACTCAGCAAACCTGTTACATTATCTGGAACAGCCAGTTTTAGTGGACCTTCTGACAGTGGGGACAGTACCCCCAACCCTGAAGACACCAATTTGTGTGCCTGGATAGCTGCTGATGCCCATGGAAAAGAACACAAAATCAACCACAGGTGGACTGTTCCATACTTCTAATGTGTTCTGTGATTTTATGTATTTTGCAGATCCATCACAGAAATTTATTTGTTTCCTCATGTATAAATTAATAACCTTGTTTTAATTTACATATGTTTTGTATTTGTGCTCTTTAGAATTAGAGAAAAACAGAAAAGAACCATGAAGGACCCATGTTAGCCTTGGCTATATCAATTGTTATTTGTGCTATTGGTTTATTATTATTTGTAATTGTTGTCTGTTATTACAGGGAAAGATGTTTTGGAGAGCCTCCTCCCATGTCTTCATCCTTTCCATTGGAGGACACGGAAAGGATTTTCCAAATTTAGCCTGGAATTTAATTGAAGGTTTCATGCACATCTGGGATAATACTAATCAAAGTGTTTGCATAGTCTGACCAAAATCTGTTTCTGAAGAATTTCAATTTGACCTTATTAATCTGACTAATAATATTCCATGTACACCGAAATGCTCCTGGAACAACGCATGCAGGAGACCTTTCACAGCTCTAAAAACTCCTTCTGATGTTTTAGAAATTTTTTCTCTTCCCCAAGGAAGAAACCTTGAATCTCTGGATTTATGGAAGAGTGACTGTTGGGAATGGAAAAAATGTGTGGAAATGAAAGGGCTTAAAGAAATGAATTTCTGACAATCATTGATTAAGACTAAACTGTGATGCATGAAAGCTTTGCTTGTGTTTTACTTTGTTTGTTTCCCAAGGACTCCTTAACTGTTTCCCTAGGCCTCTTTGTTTAAATAGTTTAGTGATTTTGCCCCTGTACTCCGCACTGGTGAAGCCACACCTCAATGACTGTGTTCAGTTTTGGGCCCCTCACTACAAAAAGGACATTGAATGACTCGAGCGTGTCCAGAGAAGGGCAACGAAGCCAGTGCAGGGTCTGGAGCACATGTCGTACGAGGAGCGGCTGAGGGAACTGGGGGTGTTTAGTCTGGAGAAGAGGAGGCTGAGGGGAGACCTCATCGCCCTCTACAACTACCTGAAAGGAGGTTGCAGAGAGCTGGGGATGAGTCTCTTTAACAAAGTAACAAGCGATAGGACAAGAGGGAATGGCCTCAAGTTGTGCCAGGGAAGGTTTAGACTGGATATTAGGAAGCATTGCGTTACAGAACGGGTAGTCAGGGCGTTGGAATGGGCTGCCCAGGGAGGTGGTGGAGTCCCCATCCCTGGAGGTGTTTAAGAGTCGGGTCGACATAGAGCTTAGGGACATGGTGTAGTTGGGAACTGTCAGTGTTAGGTTAATGGTTGGACTGGATAATCTTCCAGGTCTTTTCTAACCTAGACAATTCTGTCATTCTGTGATTCTTTGATAAGATCATCCTCCCTATGTAAATCACTGATAACAAACTCAAAGCCTTCAATGGACACTTGGGCAACTCCTAGAATGGGCAAACTTAGATAACAAAAGGACACAGAAATCCTATTATAGGGAGGGTGATCTTGCTGATTTAGGAAGAAGACACCTGGACTTTACTTCACAACACATGCTTTGGAAAGAAGGTCAACTAGTGAAGATTATGAAGAAGACTACTGAGTTTTTCCTTGACCACCTAAGACCCTCACTCTATTTTTACTACACATGCTCAGACTATGTAAATGAATTCCAGGAACTCATTATCATAAGACACCCCTTTCCAGAAAATTTAATGAATATGTATGATTTGTGTGTGTGTAAACTGATGGTCCTTACTAGTTCTGGGGAGCCCTTATGGTGGAGAATCCCCAGGGTGACCCCAGCGCTGCAATAAAGAATACCTGCTTAACAGTTATATTGGATTCTGACTGTTGAGTCAATTTCTCTGTTTCAGAACCCAAGTAGTGCTTGCAATTTATTGGGGAATAATGGTCTGAAAATGGATCTTTAAAATATAACACTATATTACAACTAATGTTGCTTTGTAAACATGAAGGAAAACGGGATGAAGTACTGTATGTGGATGTTTTATGACTTTAAAGTAAAATGTAACTTGTTCATGAAATAGAATGTATGTATTAGCAGAAAGTGTTAACTGTTGCAAAAACTGTGAAACTGAAAAAGAATTGGAAAGGGAATGTGTTAAGGATGACTAGGAGATGGCTTGCAAACGTTGGTTTTACAATTTTGTCAGTATTTTTTTCAATTTGGTATTGTTATATTGAAATGTATGATCTCTCATATTGTTTCCTCTCTTTCTCCCTCTGTTCGATATGTCCAGATTACAACCCTTGATGACAACTTCCCTGATACTTCAATGAATATTTGAGTCATGGGGTGGTGTAAGGAACTGAAGGAAGTAATGCCTTGAACATTCATTCACACAGAAAACCTCAAGGACAGGCTGTGGCCTTTGGATTAGTCTAAGGAATGTCACCCAAGGAAATGTGAGTGTATGAAATGATGCACCCTCCACTCCCTTGTAGTTGCAATGACAGACTCATTAGATAAGCCTCAAAGGGTGGAAACTGGACCAAGTGAAACCAGGTGTTTCCCCTCAAGCACAAGTACCGCTAAGGCCTATACTTTGTGGTACTATTGTGCAAGCCAGACACCATGCTTGCCTTGCTAATGACATTGTGTCTTTGCCATTGAAGTGGTAACAAGAACCAATAAGAAGTGATCACCTCTGAGATGACCAACAAGAAGCATGAATTCAGAAAAAATCTCTGGGAACAGGGGAAAAAGGAAAGCTGGGCAGGGCAAGTAGGACCACCAACTCAATTGGAACTCATGCTCCACATTTTTTCTCATGTTTCATGGAAATTAGTTTGTGGAATACCTGCCTCTCCTTGTCTAGTATGCTAATCAACTGATAAGATGAATTTAAAAGGGGACAGAAACTTTCTGTGGGTGCACTCACCACCAAAGTTAAGTGGACCTGAGACAACACTGGATCCAGGTGTGGTGATCTGGATTTCTTTGATTATTTTCTTTCCTTTCTTTTTCTTTTCTTTCTTATAGATTTATAAGAGACCACAGTGCTTTTTATCCTTTTTCAAGTTTAAATTGTTTTCTACCTCCAGTAAAACACTTTAACTGTTTTTTTGGTGTTGTTTCACCTTAATTTAACCTGAGGGGATCACAGAACCATTGCTACTCTCTGGGCTTCCAGTACAGGTTATCTCACCACAGGCTGCCCGGGAGACTCTGCACTAGCATACTTCCCTGCCTTTCTCCTCCTTTCTTCCACTGTCCTCAGTGTTTGCACAGGTATCTCCCTCACAACTCCTCCTTGCAACTCCAAATCCTCCTCCCAAGTTTCCCTTCTGAAATAGGTTATCACAGATGTGCAGCCACCATCGCTAATTGGCTCGGCCTTGGCCAGAGGTGGGTCTGACTTTGGAGCCAGGGGAGCTTCAAGAATCTTCTCACAAGGGGTCACTGCTGTAGCCCTCTACCCCGCTACCAAAAACCTCCATCAAACACAGAAACCCAGCACAGAGTAATAAAACAAGAAGTGACAAAGTTGAAATGTTAGTTTCAGCCCTGCAACACTATGGATGTCAGCAGACTCTTTCTGAAAAACCTTATAACATTTCTGACACCTATCCCCTATCCTCCTCATCTGATCTCCTACTTACTACCTCCTGTGAAAATTCACAGCTATAGACTACCTCAGGACCTACTTGTTGCATTTATTTAGAAAATCACATACTCCTGAATTATTTAATACTTTAAAATAATATGGGTTGGGCTTTTTTTGTTTGTTTGTTTGGGGGGTTTGGGTTGGTTTGTTTGGGTGGGGAAGGGGTTGGTTTGTTTTAGGTTTTTTATTTGGGTTTTTTTTGTGTGGATGTGTGTTTTTTTATTGTTGGGTTTTTTTCCTTTCTTTTTTCTTTGTGGAATAATCTTAATTTCAAAAGGCAGGAAAAACAGACCTGTGTGATTTTGCTCAGTGTTATTCTTGCCACAGCAGGCTATGGTAGTAATAAGAGTGACACCCTCTTCCAATCTGTATTACAAGGTACTTCTGGCTTGGTTCCACTATTATGACTACAATTGTTGTTAATGCTACTACTGACTTGCTAATATTGAAATCACTAAGAAGTGACTAATAGTGCCCACCTCTCTCCCTCAAACAGAATTTTGAATTGAGAAGACTTTGAACTGACAGACCAGGATCTACGTGAAGACTTTGTTTTTCCTCCATTGTTAAAACATATACAAAACATATGCTTTGGGGAAATTATAATTGTAGTTTCAGTGCTTTTATTCCTTTTAATTAAGTGTAGGTATTAATGTCAACAAGTAAGTATGGGTAATACTAATTTCAAACTGTTTTGTTGAATAGTTCTTTTCTTCAGCTGTACTAACAAGATAACAATGTCAGTAGTCACTATATAATCAGAAAAAAAGTCTAGAGAATTTGACAATGTACACTCACAAAGATAATTGTGTGTTTGTCTCCTCACAGTAAGAATATCAAACTCTCTCGAGCTATCTGAGAAATCTGCATTGGTCACAGTACACATCATTAAATACACACATCATGGACATTTCAAAAATTTTATTTAGAACAATAAAGAAGAAATCAAAAGTTGAGATGATTTTATCACAGTTATTTTTGTCAACAAAAAGAAGAACATAAGTATGGGAAAGAATTGATGTCACAGTTTGAGTCACACAGAAAATTTGGTTTTACAGAACATTGGAATTCATTATGGTATGAGAATTGACATCTTCACACATGGAGGAAGGAAGGGACTTAACACTCAGATTAAAGATGAAGTTAAACCAATAACATGTTTTATACAAATGTGTGTATGTTTGTGTACACAGAAGTGTATATATATATACACGTAAGTGTAAGCTTTCCTGGAGAGGGTTGAACACCTTCCTGACAATAGGAAGTGCTGAATTAATTACTTGTTTTACTTTGCTTGGGCACACGTCTTTTGCTTTACCTACTAAACTGCCTTTATCTCAGCCCATTGAGTTATCTCACTTTTATCCTTCTGGTTGCCTTCACCATCCCACAGGGGGGGAGTGAATGAACAGATGTGTTGAGCTTAGCTGATGGCTGGGGTTAAACCATGACAGATGTACCCACAGAAAAGCAGTGGCATGTGAAGAAGCAGACACGTGAATCTGGGCAAGGTGGTATGTTGTTTGCATAACCTGAGATAGCACTATTGTTTTTTCACACCACTTCTTTATAAAGTAAGTAAAGCCGTAATGAATAATCTAACAGTGTGGGTTTCTGTTATGTCTCTTTCTTCCTTTCTCAGTAATGTGTTGTTATAACTGCGTTGGCACATGTTGATACTGATTATACAAACTGGGTTACGGCAGATGCAAGAGTGAGAGCTCAGGAGCAATGCTATGTGAATAAACAATGCATTCGGTGAACTCATGTACTTTAAAATAAAAATTGGACATACAAGAACAGACTAAAAAATGTATGTGTAAAAGTAAATATCTTTTTTACATTACTTTTTCTAGACCTAAGTTTTGATCTTTTCCAGAAGCAGATGCTTCTAGTTACGCTGTGAGACAATTCTATTTTAAGTCTGGTAGGCAATGTACGAGATTTATTTCAAAATGTGTTATTTTAAGATTCCAGTATTCATTCATGTCTGGAGCTCAAAAAGCACAGGAGAGCATTTATTAACCATTCTTTATTAAGTAAACTGAAACCTGTAACGTCTTTTCTTGTATTGACCTGGGATATTGAACAGAAGAGTACCTGTCCACACTCTCAGGTGTTTCTACTTTGCTGGAACATGAAGCTATTCTAGAGATATTTGTGGAATTCAGGAGGAAAAATTACAAAAGACCGATGTATACTAAGAATCAGTGAAAAATATTTTATTTTCTTGGTGTCAGTCATCTAGTGAAGCATCTATTTTTGTATTCAGAAAATCCCCAAAGAAATTGTGACTATTCAATGTATTTGTCCACTAAATGTTTATCATGATTGTATGGGTGATGTTAAGCTGAAATAGAAGAGATACTGACTTGGATTGTTTATTTAACATTTTGGTATTTCTTATTTATTTTTTGACATTCACTCCAAATTTAGAATTGACTAATGCTTATATATGCTTACAAATGTAAATATTAGTCAGAATCTGTCATTATTGTATGAATAAAATAGCCAAGTTTGGCATATTATAGCTTTGAAAAGGATGAAGTTGTGATGTATGCATTATTTCTCCTGAAGCAGTGTTTTAGGACTTCTTTGACAAATGCATTTAGGAATTTCTTTTTTGTGTATTTGGAAGTGGATTTCTTGGCAGTCCTAGTGACTTTGGTGCCTGGGAGGTGGTGGATTTTCAATGTAACTGCCTCTGGGAAAACCAATTCATGTATTACTGAAGCTGAGGGCTGAGCAGTCAGCTCATCATATCAGGTAGGGTTTTGTGAGACTTGGAATTAAATTTAGTGGATTTGGTTGGAGTGGATGAATATCTTGGATAAATGATGGAACAAAAGAAAGGGCTTGGGATCCAGCCCAAAGTTGTAACTAGAATTGCATTCATAAATTGTCACCACTGCAATGCCACATTTGCATGATATATTTTTTGTATTATAATAAAATAGTCATTTATGTCACATTCATAAACTTTGAAAGTAGTAAAGAAAGCCTACATCAATCTAATTTGTCTTTGGGATTCTAGCTCATTAGCTTTGCAACACCATCTTTTGAAATGATGACCTAGAGATGCAGTAATAATATCAGTCTCAGTTTCTTGAAACAAGAGGGTGTCCTGATCTAATGTCGAGGGAGGTTTCAATACAATCCCAAGAGCAAGATTATGACACAAATGAGGTCAAATGCTGTACAACCTTTCAAACTTTATTCCTGTAAAAAGAGACAATAGCGATAGGACAGAGGGAAGCAGAAAAGGTCAGAACAGCTAAGCAAGCAAACAGAAGAGATGCAGGAGCTCAGTTACCACCACTACGAATCCAGTGGCGTCTTGTTGTTCCGGTCTTGGTGCAGGCGATGGGGAATCCCCACCAAGAGAAGAGTATGCAGTCCTTTATCATCTCAGTTCCCACAATTAATCCACCCATTTCCACGGAGCTCATTATCATATACACTGCTCCATGTTCTTCCATGCATACATGCTCAGGCTTTCACGGTGGTCATACCGGGGGAGGGGGGAGTCAGCCAGTGACACCTTTAGCCTCTGCATGTCCTCCTTGTCCCGATTTCTTCCTCTGACCCTGTGTGCAAGCACAGCTTGGTAGATGTTATGAAAGACGTAGTAGCTCCAGCTTCGGGCAGACACTTTTTTTTCGGGGATATTTCAGGGCAGGGACTTCTTCACAGCAATGGAATGTTGAGGCCCAGTTTAGGCAGTGGTGCAGTGTTGAAACAGGCAGTTGACACAGTCCAACAGTTTTATACCATCCTGTGGCTCAGGAGATGATAATGGTGCAACAGCAATGCCGAGACAAAACAGCTGACACAGTTCCTTACAGAGGGTGAAGCTGTTCTTTCTGTGAACTGATTTAATTCAATGATTGCTTTTCCTTTGGGAGTTCTCCTTTTACTTAAGCATTCTATTGCTACAAACTGTTATCCCTGACAGGAAGTAAGTGTGCAGTTTACACATATGCAAGCCGTAACTAACAAAAAGCATTTACCAGCCATTAAATAATGCAATTTGAGAGTATAATGAATTAATGCATCTAAAAATTACTGGATAAAATTCTTTAAAAAGTTTCATAGACCAAAATAAGTGAACAGTATGCCATGAAATACTGAATGATCTCTCCAGACATGCATAAACAATTTTATTTCTTGTCATAGCCAAACATGATACATGGTAAAAGTCTTCATCAGAATTTCCAAGGAGTGGTTATTTAATTTATTATCTAAAAAGCAAAAAAATACAATGTGAAAAAGTAGTATGAAATAATTCAAAGTGCTCAAAGAGAACTCTGGTTCACGTTACAATCTTATTATTTAGGCTTATATTTTGCTATATTCAGATAGTTTATAAAAATCTACATTTTGGGGGAGCAAGGCATACAGAGTCTGAAATCTTATTAAGATATCTTAAGATCTGGACCACAGCATAGCATGTAAATTTGAAATTCTTTTGATCTTAGACATGTATTTTTCCCATGTTCCAGGAAATCAGTAACTCAAATGTTGAAGAGTTGGTAGGATGCCTGCCTCTTCTATGCACTGTTCTTTTATGTCAGTGTAAACTATTACTCATTGTCTGCAACCTTTTAAGGTGGACATAAAGGTATCTAAATTATGCTTTTTCCCCAAGTTTTCATACAGTTTTAATCAATAAGAGAGGAAACTTTAAACTGAAGAAAGAATGAGCAATGGGAACAAAAAAAGAAAATAAAATATCCTGGTTTAATGTAACTACATCATCCGCAATTTCGATTAAAAATTCAGATGTCTTAAGTGATGAGTATCTAAAATAAAATGTATCTGATGTGAACATAAATATTTGGTAATTAGAATCTTTGAAAAACAGATTCCTAAACAGAAGCTTCACTTACTGAGAAGGTTTAATCTTACATTGTTTTTTACTGAGCTTATAGATCTTAGTTCAATTAATAATAATAATATTAAATATTGTTCTAGAGGATTTCCGACCTAATTAAGAAGCACCAGAATTAGTAGGTTTTGGATACTTGTGTTTGCTCTCACATTTTTAATCTCTGCTCATTTCTCACTGGAACAAATACAGTAGGTTTTGTTCTCAAGTGCAAATAATTTGACTGGAGTATTATATATGATGGAGGACACTTAAAGTGAATTTCTTCTACTGTTTCTGAAAAGAGTTAGAAATGTCAGTAGTATTAATTTTTTTAATGTATTGCTTTCTAAGGCTGGTTTCCAAACTTAAGTGTAGGGCATGGTAAATGACTCTACTTCTGATAATGCAACGTAAAAAGGAAATTTTTATACAGTGTGTAGTTTTTATAGAGAAGACTCAAATTTCTTCACAGTGCTTGAAACATTAGTAAGGATTTATCAGTAAATAGTTCTCTGTCTAAAAATATGGAGGGAAGAAGTTAAAAATCCCTAAGTGGATACATTTATTCATAACAATAAGGAAAGATGATCTAAATGGAAAATGAAACAAAGTACTTTGAAAGACATAGGTATATGAGATCTAGGGATTCAGAATTACTGAAAGAGTACTTAACACTTAAGGATTACAATTTACATTACACGTTACTTTACAATAGAATACACATACGTGATTATTATATCTTGAGAAGTGAGCTATAACTACCTTGAAAATAAAAAGACATTGGAAAGACTAGGATGACCGGACTACCCAGGGAAAAGATGCCTCTTCTTCAGTCTTCCTTATGCTTCCTGAAAAGAAGCTTTTTTCTGAAGACGTCTAGGTCAGCAGCTGAAGAGATTCATGGTTTCTACATGATAGAAGAGCAACCCACCTAGCAGACAAAATAAAGAGATCTAAGAAGTTTTATAATACAGAAAGAAAGACTCTTCTACCCTTGAGGAAGAACTTTATGGCTTTTGGGAGATGTTAGTTTTAACATTTTAAAAAACCCCAAACACAAAAACCCTCAACAAACACAAAAAGTACAAACAACTGAAGGTTTTGTAACAGATTTGAAACTTGTGAGCCAGAAATGCAGTTCTAAAGTGCTTGTGAATCTGTAATGTGCCATCAGTGTTGAATTTCAAAGCTGAAAAAGGGACATTTTGAGAATTCTGGGATTAGGGAGCACAAGGGCAATATATGTGGCTCTGGAACAAAAATTTGACATACTGAAAATGGTAGAAGAAAAGCAAGACAATAATAAGGCAAGCTGATTTATCCAACCACAAATCCACACAAATCTGCCAAGTAAGAAAATTAAATCAGTAAAAATTGAGACTCCATAAAGAAATCTGCTGAATTAATTGTTTTAAAGATGTGGCATAAGACACTTCACTGTCATAGATGAAAACACAAATAAAACCAAGTTCAATGTTTGGACAGATCTGATAAATTACAAAAACCATAAATAGAGACTACTTATCAAAAATCTGCCTGTCTTCAAGTACCTAAAGTAATTCTAAGCTATTCACCTTAAAAGTTCTCTATAGTAAATACAGAGAAACAACCTTTTTAAGCAATAATTCATGTGATTTTAGACTTCTGTCTTATGGTGAGATGAATATCACTCTACAAGCTCTCTTCAGTTTACGTTAACGACAGGGGGAGATAATAGGTAGCCTGGAGGAATTTGCTCAGATGTAGACATTTGTACTGTAAATGAGATTTACAGATAGACAAATGAATCATATGATAGACAAATTTTCAGATAGACAAATGAATCAAAGAGCTAGTGACTGAAATATGTTGAATATAATACCTTTCTTGCTAACCAGTAATGGTATTCTGGTGCAAAGATGAATGAGATATCTGAAAACAACGCAGTATTTTCACAGAAAAATCTAATCCTCTTGCATATACCCAGACAGAAAACATAGTATTCTGTTGGGCAATAAGGAACACCAATTCTGCCAGTTATATGGAATTCTAAAGGAAATCTAAAAAAAAAAAAAAAAAAAAGTTTCACAAAAGGGAATATTTATTCTGAGATTGAAATCAAATCAGATATATTAATAGTTCTTACTGAGGGAAGTGTGCTATGACCAGACTCACACAAACTGAAAGGAAATATATAGACTAAAAAAGCCCAACACAAAACTAAATATAGAAACAGCAAAGGAAAATCAAAAGTGGTAATTACAAATGGTAACAAAGGTGATTTAGTGGCTACAAATATTAAATACCATGACTGGCACAGGTCTAAATGCATTAATGCATTGACAGAGTTGCAGTTAATATTACTTTAAAGAGGGCAGAGAAAAGTGTGATGAATGGCTTAAGAAAACATTCTGCTTTCAACCAAAAGATATTAGCATCAGCTAGTATCAATAACTTGACACACATTCCTTCCCTCATAAATATTTTTACCACTGTTTCCTTAACTTATGTTTTGTCTCTCGAAAACAGACGCCCAATTCTAAGTTCTGTCCCAGAATCCTTCTTTATAAACACCTAAGACAAGATCTAGTATCTATATCACAAAATACTCATCATTTTGTATAATAAATTAAAATTTATAGGAATGTTTACCTGAAAGAACATACTAGAGAGATGCCTTCTTCCACATCTGCATTTTTTTCCATTCATACTGAAGAATCTTAAAGGAGCATGGCTAATATATTAATGATGAATAAAAAGGCAGTATTGGGTAAACCAGGAGGATTAGCTCTTTGGATCTCAAGCTGCTGTGCTTGGGAAACCATCTACCCTTTTATTTCTTTTTCCAACCAGTACATACACTTAACTTGTGAACCTCATTCTGTCAAATTAAAAAAAAAAAAAAAGCTTTGCTCTTTATGATAGAAAGTTTGATATATATAGTAGGAGGGCTTTTTTAGTTGTAAACAGTTTTGTTTGGGTTTTATTATTTTTTTTTCTAATGTATTTTTCTAAATTTTTAAGTCCACTGATTTTCTGAGATAAAAAGCTTTCTTTATCTGGCGGGAACTTACTATGTAAAGGTTGGGCATTATTTTATTTTTTTTTTTCGTTTTGAGCTGTGTTTTCGTAGTATCTTGCTTATGTGAAGTAAACTACCACCTTTTGCATGCTGGAGCAATCTCCAGTCTTCTAACTCCACACCTGCTCCCTTTTTTCAATACAGGTAAATTAAGGACAGCAAGACTTCTAATTCCAACAAAGTATAAAATGTCATGGTATTGTGACAGTGGTTGGAGTTAGTGATATCTGACTTGCTAGTTTATTCAGCTAATCATCCATTTATCATTTTATATTTGAAGTTTATCTTCAGAAAATGAATAAAGACTTGGGCTTTTCTTTGGTAAAACATTCGGGAGGAAAAAAGAACTGATTGTTCTGCAAACTATATCATTGCAAATCATATTTTAAACAGTTCTTTAAATATATTAAGGAATAAGGCTTATTCTATCAGTTTTTGTCAGTGCATAAAGTATGTCAATGCCTATGTACTATGTTCAAGGTATTTGTTTTTAAAGTCCAATGCTTCTATTCATGATGTGGTTCTTTACCCCCTGGAATCACTGTGTGCACATGATTCTTCATATGTATCTTCACTTGTTATTCTCTTGAAAGCTTTTGTAATAATCAAATTCTATGTGATAAATCTTCAGAATCATTGTTTATATGAGTGTTCAGTCACTAACTTTATGCAACTTCTGACATTTTTTTCTTAATTGTGAGTATTCAAGTTCACACATTCAGTTTACTATTAATGTCATTAAACTTTCTTGTTTTCATTTTTTCTACCAAAATTATGATTCTGAATAGATTTTTCCTGCAGGGCATGACATTTTACTATACACTTCCTTTTCAGCTCTATTTAATTTTCTTTTCTCCTCATTGCCCTTGTCAGTTTTATTTTCCTATTTTAAAAATGTTAGATTTTCTCAAAAGAAGCAAGTATATTACAGTAATTGAAAATGTAATCATAATACATGAACAAGTTGGGACTTTTCATTTTTATGCAGCCCTGCTTCAACAAAAGAGGAGAAGAAAGGTCAAACTAAATGTTTGGATACAGTACTTCTAGCAGCAACAAGGTGAAAGGTTGTAGGATGGTGTTACAGTTTATAATGGTAATGTAACAGGTAAGAGAATTAAAAGTAGCTGCAGTTCATAACATATTCTACAAATGGCTTTTTTGAGTGGAAGACTGATGTCAACCCACTGCATAGTTCTTTCCCCATAGTCAAGTCAATGTCCTCATCCAGACTCCTTTTCATCTAGACCATCCTACGTAGACAGATCATTTTGAGACAGCTTCTTTGAATGATCTGTGAGAATAATCAGGGCTGAACTGAAAATTTGAGGGTGGAGAGAAGTTTCTTTCAGTCCAAACTCTCATGAATCAGTCTCCATTTCTCTTGCAGAAAAAAAATATAATTGTTTTAAGAACTCCTCCTGGATGGAAGTGAAATTTTCAGTTATTCTAACTAAAACACTTTATTTCTAATTAGAACATTTTAAGAAATGAAAAACCAGGAAAACACAGTAAAAAGGAAAGGGGAATGACAAGCCAGATTTAGATGTTGGTCAGGAAAATGTTCAAGAAGGAAGAGCTACTTTGCCTATGGATTAAGCCAGTTGCTCAGTGTACAGGAGACCTATCTTTACCCCACATCTATGTCCACTCAAAAAAAGGTCTGTAATCATCAGTCTAGGTGGTATTTTGTGAGGAATTACTCAGTCTGTTTTGTTACCAGTGTTCTATTGTGGATATTATTCCACTTTTTATATAGTCCTTAAATATTAATTAGACCAGAGACTTGCATGCAAGTGTCTCACACCTCAGCTGACATATTCTGAAAAGGCAGAGCCTTTCTTGTTTGGGGTTTTTGGTTTTGTTTTGCTTTCATTGTATTTATACATCAGATTCAATGTCTTAGAAGAGAAGAAGGAGAAGTGACAGCAGGTCACAAGCTGTAGCCTACTTTCTCAATATCACTGAAGCGTGTTAATCTCAGTGAACAATCTGTGTTGGAATGCCAACACCTCCCAGTAGATTTTGGCATACCTGGGTTGACTCTATAAGGTGCTGAACAAATGTTGTGAACAAAGGTTACATGATTTGCGAGACGCTTAATAGAAAGCCAAGGATCATGCATGCTGTCAGTGGTACACAAGATAAAGACAGAATGCCACATAAGCAGAATCTTGTTCCATCCCATATTTTTTCCAGTGTTTTATGACTTCTAGTGACCAGTTTTAAATTCTAATTTATTTTAAATCAGTATCTTACTCTTATTCTGACAGGACAAAGAAATTTCTACCTAGGTGAAACCAAGAAGGCTGCAAGTACGTGGTAAATGCCACTAGGCTTTAAGCTCTGTATTAACTTCAATCACTTTCCAAATCACTAGAACTTCTCTATTGGTTCCTGATTTTGGTTCTTTTTCTTATCTTTGTTACTAGAAGGATAGGTGAAGGATAGATGGAAAAGCTGTTATGACTGTGTGGTTTGACTTTCTTCTGGTCTGTGCAAGAAAGTTTAGTCTGCATTCAATACCAACATCATTTGTTTGTTCTCTCCACTTGCAGAGTCTCACCTCTCTTAGAACCTTCCAATGAGTCAGTAAGGAGTGAATAGTACCAGTGTGGTTAGTCACCAGGGCCCAAATATCAGGTTTCTCTCTTATTTTCTTTTATCTTAGCTCTATGCAGTTATTACATATTAGTAAGAAACATTTTCAGGTTTGCCAATAGATGGGGCTACGGATTCTACATTTTTAATGGTATTTTCAACTTTGCTTTTATGTTGTTCACCAAAGTTGATAAAAATGTTGATTATTTACCCTCAAGTTCTATCAGATATATTTTCTTCTGAGTAGTGAGTATTAATTCAAGGACTGCATTTGTCTGACTGTTTTTTTGTGACAAGAATTCTGATAGTATATTAAAGTCTACTTTTACACTTAATCTCCTTTATCAGATCTGCACCTTAGAGTAAAACTGACTGCTAAAATCACCCACAATTATCTTCTTTTACTTGTTGTTCTCATATCTTTTTACTATGAACTTTATGCATTCCAGATACAAAAGGAAAAATAATTTTCTTATCTGTTACTTCATTATTTATCATAAATGTAGTCTCATATGCAAAGCCTCCCAAGCTTCCATTGTTTTCTCCAGTCAGCACAGAAGTCCACATTATTTTTTCTACTAGAGTTATGAAACTCATGATCACTTTTTGTGTCTCAAACATGAAAATGTAACATTTCACAGAATGTCAGCTGTAACTAAGTAAATTACTGTAAATTGTAAAACAATTTTTGCCATCTTATGATTGTCTTACACATAAGAACACATCTTTTTCTTTGAAAATTTTTAAAATGTGAGAGTCATTTGGAATCACTTACCTGTAGTTTCATATCAACTGAGAAGTAGATTGAAAAAGGCTTTTCTCTCTTAAAGTGAAAGAATCATGTAATTAAAAGTCGCATAGTGTTTTTATGTAAGGTTTTGGTTTGGTTTTTTTTTTTTGTTTTGTTTTGTTTTGTTTTGTTTTTGTCAGCTCACTTAAAATACTCCTCACAGGAATTTCTGAATCTGAAGTTTTCAGTCTTGAAAGTCTGTGTACTAGAGTTCTCTGAATTAATATAAAGAAACAACGTTTACAATTTCCATAAGAGAAGTTGCAGTAGTTTCAAAATTCAAGTAACTACTATCTTTGTTCTCTTTTTAGATCAGCTTTTTTATGTAATTAATACTCATTTGTGGTTAAGAGTGCTTAAACTGATTTTTGAAACATTGTCTAGATCTTTTGATATTTAATAAAAGTCTTGAGTCTCTAATTTAGATTTCATTCTTCTATCTAGTTGTTAGTTTTCATGGAAATTGATGGAATACAGTGTCTTTGATTTTACAGATCTATAAAATAGGGCTTAAATTGAATAATGTATTTGAAAATATTTTGTAAGTATCCAGGAGACATGTGGTTAGACACCTGCAAATACACACAGTGACATATTCCCTTACTTACAAAAGCTGTTTAAAATGAAGTTATAAGTAAGAGTACTCAACTGAATATAAATATCCCAAATATGTATTAAACAAATGTTACCTATTCAAGTAACAGAAAAATACGAATCAAATTTTTTAATCCAAGTATTGGTTACTGAAAAAATTGCAAAGAAATTCAATATAAGAAAGAGTTTTGAGATGCAAATTATTTGTTTACTGAATTTTGGTTTAAAATTAGTTGCAACAAGTAATTCATCTCTATCTGTTTCAATATGAGACATAGAATACCATTAAAGCCATTGCATTGGAGCTGGTATTAGAAATGCCTTTAAAAATCAAACAAACATTTCAGTAATTTTCATGCCAGGTTCACTCAATGACACCCTAAAAAATCTTTTGTCTCTCAAGGACACATTTACGTTGCTAGTAAATATCAGATATGTGATTCTTCACATTTTCCTCAAAGTGTGCTTAACCATATTTTTTACCCAAATGGATACTCCATTTGTTGCTCATAGTGTAAGACTATGGCTTATTATCTTGCAGATTCTCACACAAGAGAGAAAGGGTGAAAGCTTCAGCATACCAAGAGTAGAATTAAATCTTTGCTTTTGTGACCTATCACCAGACTTCTTTATGTTTAACCACACAGGAATACTATAATGATTTTTTTTCACCCAAAAATTGGGATTAAAATTGAAAATTACAAAGATACTACACTTCAAAAATTATAATTTATTTCTGTCTTTTAGTAAGGGCTCCACAGACTTTTCTATATCCTTGTGGAAACACTTTAGGCACCAATTAAGTAAACTTGCATAAATTCTTTCTCCACCACAAAACTGATAAATTTTCAGCATAAAAGTAGTAATAATAAAATATAAATGAGCAGATCAAGCCCCTGGAGGATAAACAGAACATTTACCCTGAAGACGGTTATTCACTGAATAAATGAGGAAAGCAGAAATATCACCTAAACACCTTACTACTGGATCATGTTGATATTTTTTGTGACACGTTACTTTATAATTTGAAAATGTACATACAAATAAGCAGGAAAACTCTTGGAAGTACTTTAGAGAAATTTTACAACACCTCTCTCTTCTTTATGAAACTGCATGTACAAATTCCCTTTTATACAATCTGAAGAAAAAAAGTCTTTAGAGTGTGGAAGTACTAGAAATGCATAGGATTAAGAAGGAGACAGAAATGGGTATGTTTTAAGGTTCCCTTCAGGACTTGTCATTTCAAAATTGTGTCAGATACATGCCACAATATTCACTAAAGAAACACATTCTAGGAAAATAAATTCTTCCCCAAAGTTCAGAACTCTCAAATAGTTACTCCACTCATTGTTGCAGAAAGAGCTTATGAATAATTTATTGGTACCCAAGTTTCCACACTATGACTTTCTGGGGGGAAAGGAGGAAAACTCGGGCAACTTAAAAATTATATCAGGGTACATAAAAAAATGTAAAGAGTAAAGCTAAAGTCATTGTACTCTATGTGCAGAAGCTACCATCCCCATCTGTATAAACAGCGCTGATAAACATTTTTAAGAACATGATTTCTGCAGCTATTGCTCCAAATTCAAAAACTGACAGAAGAAGAAAAAGTTGAAGGCTGTGCTCAAATTACTTCTTTCATCTCACCTTCCAAAACATTTAATATTACAGAAAAATTATCTTTGGCCTCGCAGTAACTGTTGTTTTCAGATACTTCATTCAAGTACTGCTAGTTCATTATTCCTGTGATAGGTATGACAAACAGCCAATGGGTGGTTTGCCTGTAGCTAAGGCTGAGCATCAGTATATCAGCTCCACCTCCTCTCTGCTGTAAAGATTATCCTTTCATCTGACTGTGATGAAAACTGTGTATTTCTAGGCTTTCCTCATTAAAGAGAATTAGAACATATCTTGTTCTTGTTCCAGACAAACACTATCATTTTTTTAAAAGAAATATCACATAGGCTGTTTTATTCCCTGTGAAACCAGTACATCTGGTTTCTGACTATCAGAAAAACAAGTAAGATCTGCCTCACTCCGTCTGTAGCATGTAAGGTGACTTGGAGAATTAATTTACTAAAAGCAGCATTCAGAGCCCCAGAAAGATAGAAACCATCTGAGCTGCTTGAAAGACAGAAGGCTAGTAATTGTAGTACACTGCTGTTTGCTTTCTAGAACTTCAGTGACCTGACAGACAGAGTTTGAAACAAAAATACTATAAATAAACAAATTAATTTCTCTTCAAAACTATATGGTGGACTAATGGGATCAGCTTAATAGGAGTTTACTTTCGCAATATATACCATGTTGGAAACAGTCCTAACTGAGTAAAAAGCGAAGGCTGACTGAATCACTGAGATCTGGATTCTGGAAAGGAAAAAGAATATCACCCAGATTATTTCTGGCAAACGCATTCCGGTACAAGAACTAGGAAAAGTGGCAAGGTACTTCTTGATTTTAATATATAAAGTGCTTGCTCTGAATATTTAAGGAATATAGGAGCGTACCTTAAGGGCACTGTTCAAGATCTAGCAGTAATCAAAACTCCTTAAAATCAGAAACTTTAAAATAAGTCACCTTAAACCATTTCCATGGTAAAATGTGTATTTATACATGCTAGATATTTTTTGTTTCTGACACAGAAATCACCCAGGAAGCACAGGTTTTTCTTATTCATTAAAATGCCTAAAAAGTAAACCTTCACTTGGGCAGCTACATTGAAGTTATGGGCTATGAAGTACACTGCTGTCTGCGGTGTTTTGCACAGATGGCTATTGTAAGAAACAACATAAACTGTAATTATTTATACAGAGAGAGTTTTAGAGAACTATATTGAACCCTGTATATATAACACATAACAAATATATATACAGGGCATCTATAAACATGTACAGAGCAGAACAATGGAACAGTTTATTTCCAACTGAAGGTATGGTTAATCAATCTCTCTAAATATAAATGCCATTAATACTGCAAAAGTACAATTTATATAGTGATATCAATGTTTTATAGGATAAAGCCTAGCATAACATAATGGCTGCAATCTTTTACTTATTTCACAAGAACAGTAAAACCGAAGGGGTCTATAGCTTATGCTCTAAGAATAAAGATACTTTCCTGTCAAAATACAAAAGAATAAATTTTACCAAAAGCTTTAGTCTCCATTATTCAGGAAACTCCATTATAGAAAAAGTGCTTCAAAAGGAAAAAAAAAAAAAAAAAATCTAAGTTTCCTTAGAAGATTTATAAGAAATAAGAAAAGCATGTTCTTCTGAAAAGAAAAAGGAACTATGAGACAGATGAATTGGGATTCCTGGGCTAGAAGGTGAGACTGGCTGGAAGTTTCACAACTTTCTATCCTGTTGTTCAAGTCAGACTTTCTGAAGATCCTGAAAAAAAGATAGGAAATTTTGTGTCACCTGTCTTCTGGAAGCATGCACCATGGGTTTTCTTGCAAGGTTTCAAGGTCTTGAAAGGCTGGGAGAGTTGGCTTTGGTTGCAAGCTCCTGTGTTTCTCCCAGGGAGCCTTGAAAGTTGCTACCTTAAAATTTCCTAACAGTCAACCAAAACGCTCATAAAAATTGGTGATTAAATTCTAAATTGTGCACATGCAATTGCTATAACAGAATCAGCTGTTGCACAGTTACAGAACAAAATTACTTATTTATAACCTTTTCCATGGCTCTTTTCCTTGTAGTGCTTGAGCATACTAAAAACAGTAGTGGGTTTGTCTTATCCACCAAGGACTGCTGCGAACCTCGATAATATTTCATTCCCACAAGGTGTAAATTGATTTACTTGTAGTTCCAACAGAGGTTCATCAGAAGTCCCATTTTACAATTTTCTGTTTACTTTATTAACTCCCTATAAAGAATACATATGCTGGGTCTGAATTAAACCTTACTGTTAGCAGACACTGCAAAGTCCTTAAGATCTTATGTTTGAGTTTAGTAGGGATTTTCTTTTGAGTGGGATCTGAACAGGAAAGGCAGCTTTAGTTGATTTAGTGCCCATTCTGTCACCACCAATCAGTATCAGGTTTGTGCTGCTTGCCATGTAGTGGAGAAACACTTAATGATCATAGTCTAGGGTATATGTTGACTCTTACTTGGTTAGTCTGATACTTATTCTGTGCTGAAAAGAAATGATCACATATTCTTCTAGAAATCTCCTGCCTCACACCAATTCTTAGTTTTCAGAGAGAAAGCTGTCCTCAAAAAAAAAAAAAAAGGAATCAAATACAATAAACTTTAATCAAAGAACAATTAAAAAAATAAATCTCCTTTTTACTCAGGTCTTTCATTCAAAATTAAAACTAGAAGTTTTTTTCTTTTTTATTTTTCTTTTTATTTCTTTTTTCCTGACAACTTGTTCTAAGTTCTGAAAATTAAAGTGAGAAGGCTACTGTAAAAATGTGTAAATTCAGGTGAAGTTTGGTAAACATTTTCAGTTGAAAAAAGACCCATAACAAAACAGAATGAAGAGGCAAGGAAGAGCTAATAGGTATTTTTTTTTGAATTTGTGGTGAAAACAGAAAGAGAAAGGGCAATAAATGTTTGGTGAAAGGAGAAGCTATGCTCTGAGGAGTAGGGAGGTTTTGGGACAGAGGATTGGAGAGGCTCAGGATTGTCTGAGGGATACTGTTACATGCAGCTGCCTACTTCACTCATATGTATGTTCAATATCGGTGTTTCCAGGGATTCTAAATATTACAGAAATACAACCTAGAAAGAATAAATTCTAAATTATTTACATGAATGTGGTGGTTTAGTCCCTGCCAGGGTCTGAGACCACGCAGCCGCTGCCCCTCCCCCACAAAAGGAGTGAAGTACAAAGCCCCGGGCTGGGATAAGGAAGGTTTAATACAACAGTGTAACAGCAACACAACACACAACAACAATAACAATAACAGTAATAACAATGAACAGAGCAAGATATGTACCAATACAGCAGTGAGAGCAGGGAGATGGCATAACACACACACTCACCGATTCTCCCGCGCTCCCGCGCTTGGGTGCCAGGAGGTGACATCAGCATGGACCCGGCTAGAGGTTCCCCCCACTGCTGGGGAAACTTAACCCTATCCTGGCTAAACCAGGACAATGAAGAGTGGTTATTCTTTCTTGTATTTATGAAAATTGATTGTAACATATCTCTATAATAATCTATGTAATGCACAAAAATTCTTACATGATTGTTTCATGACACAGTGAAGCATTAGAAAGGATCTAATACATTAGATTTCCTGAGAGGATTATGTACAGCTTGATATACTTTGTGAAAAACATATTTAAAACGTTGATTGGATTTGCTTACAAATCATCGTTCAAAATAAAAGGTGTACTCTATTATTCAGAAAGGATGTATTAATTAGAAACAGGATCAATGAAATCAGTCTACTACAAAATTCTGCAAAATAAGTGAAAATTACATCTAGTTTCTGTGCTTCATGAAATTTGTGTGTTGACTCATTCATTTTCATTTAGCTGCAGAACAACAGAACAGACCCAGTACCATCAAAATGGAGCAAGCTAAGTGGAATAAATGACAATTTAACAGTCTCTCACTTAATAAATAAACAACGTAGCTCAGCATGCCAGAGGGAAATTTACAGGGACATTTATTTAATCCTATCATTGTTTTTATCTTGTTCAAAAAGAATATTTTAAGTATTTGTCAACTTTGATTCTTAAGGACAATGAGTAAAACATTGTTATAAACCAAAATTAGGATTCAAATAAGTAGAAGAAATATTTATCACAGTCTTCTATTCTAATTTTACACAATAAATATTTTAGTATTTGCATATAATTTTCAGACTGTGAAACAGAAAAGTATAATACTGTAATGTATCTTAAACTGATATACCTCAAAATTTACTATCTGTTTTTTGTATATGAGCTTTTCCCTTTTTCACAACATTCAAGATCGCATTATTATTCAGAATGCAACCTGTGCAATCACAATATGAATATCACAATCCTTTATCCTTCTTCAACAAACTTTTCACCCATTACTATTACTATTATGATCCATAATTGAGCTCCATTCTGGTGTTTATGTACTCGTTTTACTTCTCAAAACTTAACAACTATGTAACATCAAGTGTGAATGCAAAAACACATCACATCATTTACTTCAATAATTCCTATAGATATTTAATTTATGTACTTCAGTCATGGTTCTGTAGTTCTTAATCTTGTTTTGTTCTAAACATAGGTTTGATTTTTTAATTTATTTTCTAAAATTAAATTCAATTCTATTTTAATATTTTTTCCCACATATGTTTTTAATGAGGAAGTTCCTTTGGTACTTCTCAGTGAGTGACAAACCAGAAAACATCTCCCAGGCCAAAATCAACAAAGACAACAATATTTGGTCAGTAGAGTAGAACTGTTGCCTGTTTTGGCAAAGAATAGAAAGAAGCCAATTTTCTTAACTCAATCTCTCAAGACATTTAATTTTTGTGTTTTTGACCTTTTATTTGAAGATTGGTTGAAGTCAGAAAAAGTAATTCATTTTGTTGGGAAAAGAAGTGAAAATAACATTAGTCAATCAGACAAAGTTTTGAAGTACAGATGACTATAAAATTATCTTGAAGTTACTTGAAAGAAACAGTGTCTTCTGAAAAGAAGGGGTTTTTTTTCAGATATATGTTTCAGTGCCTGAAGATGGGACTGAAAGCTGATTCAATGTTTCCAAATATCATCAAAATCCAGTTGTCCTATAACTGCCATGATTTTAAGACAAAAAATAGATGATCAGAACTAACATTCACATTTAACTTTTGATATTTAGCAAGAAAGACACTCTTCACAATTAATTCTGAATAAAATATGATAGGACCACTGAGCATCTACCCCAACATCCTCTGAAGTGTTTTGGCATACAGAGAGGATTATCACATCACAACCCTGAGGAATGAGTAACTTATTAGAGTGACTGGTTTCTGGGTGAGTTTTCTAGAGAGGAGAGAGCACATAAATGAAACTAACCATGAAACACCCAAACTACATCATATAGAAAATCAGCTTTTATTGTAGCAGAAAAAGTGTATTAGCTAAACTCTGACAACAAGATAAACACTCTAAGTTAGTTGGAGAAGATCTTCAGAGACACTGCAATACTACCCTCTTCATAAATATAATTTATTTCAAGCATTGTACTGCTAGCCTATTTCAAGGGTTTTTTTTCCTGTGAGAATAAAAACCACCTAAAAAATATGTTCATATATATATCTAGAGGAAAAGTACAAAACTATCATGATGTAAATTCTCAAGGAGAGAAAAGTCTAGATGTTAAATCTTTTCTCTTTTTCTCTTTTTCTTTCACATTTAGTATGATTCAGTCATGAACCATGTCTATGATTTGAAACATTAGCTATGACTGACATAATAAAAGGTACAAGAAGAAAGTTACAAGATTTCCTCACCTACCTGGCTCATTGCCAAACTCATTTATTTGAAATGACAGCATCTCTTTCTCAAATTTGGATCCATTCAATTTATTTCTTCAGTATTCAGATAACATAAAAATCTTTTAGAAATTTTACAAAAATTCTATTGTCCTCTGTGAAAATGTGAATAGAATGGTCTTGTCCACTACCTTCTTATACACTAGGTTCAGTCCAAAGCTTCCTTTCACTCTGTGGGTGCCCTGAAATTGGTGAAAGTAACTTTGAAACATTACTAATTAAGTTCCAACAGAAGGTGGTACCACCATTTGTACTGTAAAATGAATAGTCAACAGATATTCAGCATCACTAACAACCAGTCTAAAACTTAAAAGAAAAAAAGAAAACCAAGTACTTTAAAAAAATAAAAAAAAGCATAGTTATTGTGGCTTGCTTTGCTATTATGTTTAGGAATTCAGATATTTCTTGTAGCTTTTATTATCATAAAGGCTACCAAAACACAGCAGTGAGGCTGAAGAAAAACAGCTGTTTTATCATTTAATAAAACACTCTTCAAACTAGGGTGACAGACTAATGGAAGAAGCCAGGGAAAAATTCCCTTAATTCTATATGACTTAACACATACACATAGCATGTAGAAATTGTTGGAATTAAAGATGTAATATTGTAATTGCAACTAAGACAAATATGATTTAATAAATCTTGTTTACACATGCAGATGTTTTTGGTGATCATATTTTTAATATAGTTTATTTGAGTTGATGCTACTAACTACAAGTACAAGGAAAAGTATGTACAGCATGCTTTAGACCATTTATTGGGCTGCTAGTCAAGCATTCCCTTAATTATACTCTAAATAATATTAGTAATCCATGAATTAGAAGGTACAGAACTCTATAACATTATTCAGAATAAAGTTACATATAATAAGTCAGTGATAATCAAACTATTCAGATTACAAAATATTTTGAAGTATAAAATAGTTATTTTCAAGACTTTTTAGTTTTCCATGGTTTCCTTCAGTCTTTCTAAATTTCTAGCACAGTTAAACCTTGTTATCGCTACCATCGTTATTCTACTCTTGCTATTGAATTATTTTCTCTGAGCTTCTTTCTTTGCTGTTGTCTCCTTTATTTTGCAGAGGGTTATTGCCTAACAATGTTACAAAGCCATTGATCGTAGGCTAGTTTTCTGTGACTTCTGTTTTAACGGTTAGAGGCTATCATACTACAATGATATGTAGGTGAAGAAATTTTGAAATTAGCCATAATTATGTAGCACCAAGTTATTAAGATGCACGTACAGTTGAGGACTTGCAGTATTTTTATTTGTTTGCAGCATTGTGAGCATTGAGAAAACAGCAAAAGAAACAAGGCTTCCCACAATAAGACAGAAAGCGGCTACAGGGAACCCTAACACTCCCCACCACCACCTTTGCACAGACTCAGCAGACAGCTAGAAGCAATCAGCTGCGTGTGGCCAGGTGCCTTACAGGCAGCAGCTGGGGGCATTTCCGAGGGTCAGGGTGGCGTGAAGAGTATGGCAGGGAGAAGAATGTGAGAAAGTACAAGCAAAGAAGGTAAGAAATAGCAAGAAAGTTTAATGTAGATTTATTGGAATTATTGGGGTGGGGGTCAGGGAAGATGAGGGTCTTGGTCTGTTTTCTTCCTAAGTGAGGGCAATTACTGTGTGCAAGCCATTGGGCTTCAGTGCTCCTTTTTGGATAACTTTCTTAAAATCTCATAGGAGCAAGAAGAGGTCTGCTATATCAAGATCTGATGAGGCGTTCTGTAGATGTTAATATTATCCTCTGATGTTAGTTAAGAATGTGCTGATATACTCTGAAATACAGTAGGAGAAGCTATTAGCATAGCGAGAGCATATGACTTGTCTGTAATGGAAATGCAACATTTTTGTCTTTGGAGATAACTTTAGTAACTTTTGAGTAACTTTGGAGTAACTGTAGCTCTAAGGAGCTTGGGAGGACACTTGAACACCCGTTCTCAGTAAAAAAGGGTGTCAGCAATTAGCAACAACTGTGCAAGAAACAGGCTTACATTGAAATGTAAAAAAATAATCACCTCTCATGAAAAAAATATTGAACAAGATGGCTTTGCTAGAGTAGGTAACATGCAGCCACAGGGAAAGATATTTTTTACATATAAGGGTTATTTCTAAATTTTTTTCCCTCAGAAAAAGAAAGTCCTAAGCAACATGGCCTAGCCTTTGAACATGAGAAATTCAGCACTACAGGTCCCAGTGTCTACATGTTTTGCTCCAAGGCATGATACTTTCCCCTACCCAAGCTTGGAACAAGCTGAAGTGAGAGCTGCATAAAGATTGACTAGTGAACTGGTGAGCAGAATTTCACCATATGTCTACTCATGTCTGGGCCCAGGGTCTCTGACTGAGGATTCCTGGAAGGTATTTCTATCTCTATGTGATTCCAAGCATGGCTCTTCTCTCTTAAGTCCGTAACTCCTATTGTTTCGAGGAAGTGCCTGAGTCTCTCATTTTAAATATGGATATGGAAGGATCTAGTGGTGGATCTAAGATGTCAAGTTGGATAGCCCTTATGGTTAGAGCCATGTTGTAGGTTTAGCATGAAAAGGGTCCTAGCCATTAAACTGTAGGTTCAGGTTGAATGAAGGTAAACTTCAGTGTTCTGTATTGTGCTACTGCACTTAAGTTGCCAGTGATTTAAGACTTAGTTGGTTTCTCCTTGACTTTCTACCCTAGTAATAAGGACATTTGGGCAGCTTGGAGAGTTTATTTGCTTTAGTAACTGCTCTTGGGTTTGTTTATGTTGTAATTTAAACTCTCATTATACTAATTTCAGGAGCAAATAAGATTAGAAATAGTTTTGGGAGCATATATAATTCAGAACTACCTTGCTACCAATTAAATACCTGAACTACTCAGCTGCTTCTTCTGTGTGTTCTTGCTGTATCTCTCTCTGGTCCTAAAGATGAGTAATTTATTGTATAACGGCTTTCCCTTACCTCCTGCCCCCACCCCCCATTTTGATGATGAGGGAATGAAATGTCATTGAATATTTGTGATAACAGATGTTTTATTGTTTGTATTAGTTTCTACCAAGCACTTATTTCTGTGTATGATTTATGTTATGCTGTCCAAAGTACAATTGATATCATTACAAAAAAATGGTCTCTCATTTTGACAACGATATACAAACCAATTTAGTCAATACATAAGAAATATAATAACCACTGTAAAGATATAGATGGGATGGAAAAACATTATGCATTTTATATGTTGAGCTCCTTAAAACAGTTTAAATGATACTTCACAAAACCAGTGACCCTGGCTTCGTTAGGATATTGTTGAGCAGGATTCATGGAGGAAAAGTAGAACAGACTCCAGAGGAACATCAAATCTCCATATAAAATAATTCCTGCCACTTTCTCTGTGCTGTGTTACACTTCAGATTTCATGGCAGAAGGCTGTACTTGTCCTTCATTGCTGTGTTTCTCTTGTGGGTTTTTTTCCCTCTTCTTTTATGCAATGCAAAACACACAGGAAGAGAAATGTGTGTATTTGGATGCCAGTTCACATAAAACCCAAAATGTAAAATTAGCACTTTTGGGAGAAAGCTTCCCTTAACAGACTGCTTTACCTCTCATCATTTCCATAGTACTGCCATTCACTGTGATATTTGCTGTCATTTTCACAATCAGTGGTGATGTGAAACTGATGGGAGACATAACAGGCAATGATGTGGATTTCTCCTTTGCTTTTGTGTGTGTGTGCAGCTGGGTTTTGTAATTTTTCTCCCATGACAGAACTTTTCTTCTGCAGAAAACAGAGCTAAACATTATTTTGAACCTGATGAACCTTATTCAAGATCATTCTGAAGTCCTGAGTCACGTAGGGTAAAAATTGTCATAGATTATTTTAAATTTATTAGAATTCATGTGATATAGGCCTGTAATTAATTGCTGGATGTTATTATCGAAGCACTGTGAATATCCTATCTTTCATCTTATTATTACGTGAAACAGATTTTCTTTGGCTATCTCAAATGCAAAATTTTCATGTTTGACCTGACACTAATTCTCAAAAAAGTTTGCTGTTTTTTTAAAAAATATGTTTCTTTTTAACAAAATCAGAAAAAATGGGGGAACTGTTGTTGCCTCGTTTTCCATGGCTTTTACGTTATTTGTTTGTGATGTTCCAATTTAAGATGAGGGAGATTTAAAACTGTAATTAAACTTATAAATAATCTCATGTGGATGTCATTATCCTTTTGCTTTCTTTAAGACACTGTTGCTTTCAGAAGTAGACTCATTACAGCCTCTAAATGCAACTGGGGAACTCATCCAATACATCAGAACTGAAGTACTTTAATCAGAAACCTGCCATCTAGTAATACTGTAACAGTGAGGAGGGGGGGAGAGAAGCAGTGATTATACAATTTTTCTTGTTTTTAATGTAGTTCACATTGAAATAGCACCCTCCTTGTGAAAGATGCACACATTAAACACAAGAAATAAGGTGATACTGTAATGTTGTAATGTCTTTGTGAATAACAGTTTTGCTTACAAATTGACCTAAAGATTTCAATAGGAGAGAATTTCTTTCTGTTGTGTGTTTTCATTTTTTGACTTAGAAACACATTTCAAAAGACAAATCCTACATATTAAGGAAAGCATGAATTGTAACAGAACTTGCTTCCTCCTAACCTAAGATATATGTGTCTGGATATTTTCAGGTCCTTCTTATACCTCATGGTACAAGGCATGAGAAGATGATTTATAAAGTGCAAAACTCCTTAATTTTTCCCACATGTGTTGCAGTCTCCTGAGCAACAGTCTTGCTCAGGGTACAAGTTCATACGTCAGCTAAAAGAAGGGCTATCTGCCCCTGAAGGGAGCTGTACTTTCTTAATGCTTTCCTTACGCACATGGTGGTGCTCAACCAAGATGTTTCAAGAAGCTAAACCAGTATTGAATGAGCCAGTAGCTTTAATGGCATTCATTTTCTTCTCATTTAGCTCCTTAGCTAACTTCCCTGCAGGATCAGATGGGCATGGTGATAGCAGAAGGAAGATTGAAAGAGCTTGTTCAGAGGGGCAGAGACTGAGGATTGAGCCCACGCCAGGAAGGGTATGGAATGCGGAGGCCGTCACTGGACTTTCTTCAGTGTAAAACTAACTGCATCCTCAATTCTGCAGCAAAAGCTGTACAGGCATTGTATGGGACTACAAATAGAATGTGTCTGAGCTCTAACCTGTCTCTCTCCTTCCTGAGGGTGGAAGCAGTAATTGAGAAGCCATCGAGGTGGTACATGTGGTTCAAGCTGTATATCAGTATGCATGTGAATTAATCTTGCCTTCAAGAACCCACATCTATTCCAAATTTTTTCTTAATCAAATGTGTAAATAACAAGTCATTGAAGTATCTGTTAAATTTTCTAAAACTGAACAGAAAGCAAATAGATTTAAAATAAAAGAATAATTAATCTTTGGGAATTCACATACTGGAATTATGAAAAGAGATAAAGTATTCTTTTGGTACTCTTGTTTTGATTTCATTACTCCAAAGTACACACTTTCAATTAGTATTTGATGTTGAAATATGTCTTTCTTCAGTGTGAACCCTGTAGAGTCTTTTGCTGAAAATGTGAAATTATTTTAAATTTCTTGTTAAATTCATGTGAAGGTCTTATAATTTGTTCTCTGTATATCCCCTGTGAATTTACCCACTGCAAATAAGAACTTTCTTTCTCTCTTTTCCTTCCTTTCTGACCCTGATTATGGGCTAATATTCACTTTTACAACTGCACTCAATGTTACTGTGTTCTCTCTAATTCCCAGGGTGCTCATCTCAGATACTCAGATAGCACTGAATGCTGTAACTTCAAGCAAAATACTGTAAGAAACAGGTCTATCAACAAGTATAGATTTTTAGGAATTAATCAAGCCAATTATTTTTAAACAAACAGAAAAGGTCAAGTGTCAGGTACAACTTGAAGGTCTCAGACAGAACGGCCTGTACTGCTCCGTTGTTAGAGGGGGATGTACTGGAACTTGTAGGCTACAAACCTTGGGAGGCCTGATAAAGGGGAGAAAAGCGCTGAGAAAAGCGCTGATATGGTGAAGAATTGCTAACCTGTGAGTCATGCTTGATAAAGGGCCGAAGACGGTGCAGACAGCAAAGGATTTAGAGTTTTTTACAGGAGGGGCTTAGTTGTTATTAGTCTAATTGTTAAAGTTTTAAGTAGCAACCAATTAGCGCACGCTGATAAGAATTCTGAAGCATAGCAACCAATCAATCTAACACACGCATCTTCTGATTCTCTATAAAAATGAGTGTTACATGTAATAAAGTGGGAACTCTGCTTGCATCAAGCCTGTCTCCCGTCTCTCAATCGCGGCAAATTGGTGACCCCCCGACGTGATTCATGAATCGAGTCCACGACGGAATTCGAGCTTAGGATGTGATCGGGTCCAGGAACCGCCTATCTGCGCGGCAGGCTGCGAGTCCCACGGAACGTTGAATGAGCTGCTGAAAGGAAGCAGGAGCCGGCCGGCCTGAAATCCCTCCGGAGTAGAGAGGTGAGCTGTGGGAAACATGGGGAATCAAGCGTCTTCCCCAGAGAGAGACGTTTATGAGCTTATGAAAGCTCTTCTTCAAAAGCATGGGAAAGTTATCTCTGGGCACGACCTTAAAGCCATGCTTAAATGGGTACAAATGAAGATACCCACTGTAACTGCTTCTAGTATTTTTACGCGGGAACTTTGGGATGATGTGGGGGTGAAGCTGTGGGATTCTGCCACATCGGGAAATGTAGAAGCACAGCGTATGCTCCCGTGGTGGAGGATCATTTTTGAAGCTTTAAAAGCTCAAGAGGAGAGTAATAATGGTGACGTAAAGACTAAAAGGCATACCACCGCCGCCCCGACTGCTACCCCCACAGTCCCTTCTCCTCCAAGGACCCCCAGAGGTCGGCGTCACAAATCATTCTCTGGGGGAGGAACTCTGCTTGCATCAAGCCTGTCTCCCGTCTCTCAATGGCGGCAGTCAAGTATGGTATTCTGTAGCTTAACAGCAGATGAATATGATCTTAAGAACCAGGTAAAGAAACAAACACCATGGACTAGAGATCTTTAAATTAGAAGAAATCATGAGAATTTTTATTCCCCTGCCTGTCTAAGCCTACAACTGAAAAAAAATTGTAGGACAGACCAGTTTGGAAATCTTTGAATACAGTGATAGTACAGAATATGGTATGGACTATATCCTTTTCTCCAAAGAAATTATTTTCTTCAAAACTTTGAGTTTGTAGCAACTCAGCACCCAGTGACAATAGTTTTCCAGAAACCTGTAAGGCAGTACAAGTGTTTTAAACAGGACATCTTGACTTCTTGGGGCTGGAAAGAAACACACAGTACAATTTAAAAGAGTAATTTGGCCTCACAGTATGTGTGACAAACTGAATAGGTAGGGATTGAAGCAAATGCTTTAAAACAGCCAACCTCTTTCATCATTTATGTACAGTTTCTGTGGCATTATATGTTCTAACCTTAACTTTTGCTCTTCAATTCTGTCTTCTTAGATAAGAGAGTTAGTTAAATTTCTTATTATAATTCTCTGTGAACTTGATGGTTCCAGCTGAGGTGTCAGGAACAACCTGTTTCTTTTGACAGTTTTTGCATCTTCAGGTCTGCCAGTCCAGATATTCCAAATACGCTCTACAAGGGTCTTGAGGAGATTTATACTCTGGTTAGTTTTCTTTGAAGCTACTTTTTGAGAGCTTTGTTCCATTTACAGGTATACTTACATTTAAATCACAAAGAGTTGATTTGTTGCAATAAGGTACTAACTGGAAGGGAAGAATTTCTCACTTAGGTCTGAAGCCAGAAGACAGTTAATGCAGAGCTGTGCCTTTAACTGGTCTTGTCTTATGTGTGAAAGTAGTGGAAAAAGGGCTAAGCTGAATTATGTGTCCAGCTACTAATGTTTAAAGAGATTTACTGACTTGAAAGATGCCTAAGCTATTAAAAATGACATTACTTGAACTCCTTAAATACAAGTCACATTTTTTATCAATTGTGTGAAACATGATTAAAAGTTAAAAGTTTTTAAAAAATAGTAACAAACCCAAGTTTGGATAAGGCAATAAAATATTGCTCAATTGAGTAGCTACCTTGTGATACAGTGCAAAGAATCTGCATAGCATGCATAACTTAATCTCAAGTTGAACAATTTTTTATACAAATGCAGAAAGAATAAAGTTGGAGTAAGACTTTAGCATTAGGTTCTTTCTAGCTCCTCCAATAAACTTTTTGAAAAAAGAGGCAGATGATTTTAAGTATGTTAGAGACTATGAGGAAATGGATTCATGCTTCTTAATTATCTGTGAATTTTTGGTTGTTTGCTCTTGTGTTATATTTCACATGATATTCCTGTTTTAGAACTCAGTTAATATATGTCCGTGATAAAGAAAACTTATAGGTGTTTGAATATATCTAGAAAATGATCCTGTCAGAATAATTGCAGGTAGGTATGCTGCTGGAGAAAGAGAATGTGTTGAAAGTAGAAGAATTGTGATGTTAACTACCCTACTGGTTCTTAAACCAGATATTAACTCTCACCTGTTTCAGCAAGCACAAGGTCAGAACAGAATAGAGTATTGGTAAGTTATAAAAAAAAAGAAAAAATTGGAGGAGTGAAGGGAGCAGATTTTTAAAAAATATTTCTGCTCTTAGTTTAACAGCTTTAATTTTTTATAACTAATGAAGAAATTTTATTGAAATGCCATACTGATGTGAAGTAATTCTCATGTTCAGTTTCTCCAATTTTGTCCTTAGTAATTAACCAGTAAAATTTTCTATTTTAAGTAATGTAGACTTTTCTAAAATATAATGTACTAAAAAGCTTTCTCTATTTCCGTTCTTTTTTTGGTACATGGTCCTTATGTGTTTTGTCTGAACTCATTTGTATCTGAGAAATATCAGAGGATAGGAGAAATAAGTTTGTATCAATGAACAGAGGCAAGATTGTAAGTGACAAAGCATATAAATGTAAATATAAAGGCCTTATTTCTGAATGGTATGGAATAGCTTGTATTAACAAAACTGTGTAATTGTTGCCTGTCCTTTGCCATACATGGCAAATAGGTAGCTACACTTTGCATGTGTGTCCTAATATGACTGTCTTGTGTAACAGAAAAGGATGAACACAGGCAAGAAGACATCTGTTTTAATGAAAACTTGTGTAGCCAGCTGTGGAATGAGAGATGGAGGAAATATAATCTTGATACTTCTTCATCCAAGATTTAGAAACTGCTATCACTAACTTGTCCATTAGAGTTGATTGTGTTTTGTTGTGCTTTCTGGGATACTTCATACCCATTCAGAAGAAGAAAGATACGTTCATATTTGTAATGAATTGACTTGGGTGTTATGGATGGTCATCATAAGTTCATGATACCACCTGTGTCTGAAAGTTCTTGGTGGAGAACAACTTTGGGGTTAGATGCCTTTGCTTGCTGTCTTTATAGAGACTGAGTTACTTAATATTAATCTTGGTGTCACAGGTGGCCAACAGGGTAGGTAGGGAAACCATCATTTAGTGCCAGAAGAAACTACACTTAATTAAAGGGAATAGAACCTACAGAGGTAACATAAGATATTTAGTGGATAGAAACCAGTAATTGGGAAGACAGTCATACACTGGCTTATTTTAGCAACTGTTTAAGAGTGATACTTCCTTAACAAAGTGAGTGCTATATAATTCTAGTGACAAGCACTTCAGATATGTAGCGATACAGGAAGAAATATACTTTAAATTTTGTACTTTCCAGGAGAATTGTTGCTCTAACTTGCAGATTGTGATTTGTGGCCTTCTGCCTGTAAAACTTTGCAGTGCATGCTGTTTGATGTAGTATCTAATGGATATCAAGTTAGTCCAGAAAGCTAATACAGAGAAAGTATTTTTACAATGAAAGAAATTTTTGCTTCTTAAATAATAAGTAGTACATATATAAAGATCTTGGATTATATGGTTCATAGTGACAAATAAGATTTTACAGAAAAGTCAGGGTTTCCAGGAGACCATCAAACTACTTTAATGCTTTTTCATGATACCTAATGTCACCAGTTGTCAATGAACAATTATTTCTGACTTTCTCAGGGGAATCTATGAGGTTGTTTTATATGCAACAAAACTGATCGGGGTGTTTTGTAAATATGCCCTTATTTAATGTCCTCTTCAGCACAGATCATAGGCTTACTAAGGGTTGAGACTAGTGATGATAAGAAATATGTACAGGGATTGCAGTTCTATGCATTTGGCATTGTTCTGTTCTTGTAGTTTTGTAATTGTTAATTATATGTTGAATATGTTTACATGATTCTGATCTTTTATTGTATATTTTAAAATCAATGTATATTTTGCCACCAATTGCACTGGGTTTGGTGGCAAAATATTGTTGGTTTCTTTCTTTTGACAGTGAGTTTCTGATTGTTAATTATTTCTGCTAAAACATTATTTTCCAAATCCTCATTTAAATGAGTTGGGGCATCTTTATGATGTTTTATTAACCATTATAATAAATTTAGACAAAGTGCTACTCAGACAAGACTGAGCATGTAACTATTCATTTCTGCTTGCAAGGTCAGGGCAGAATTTTTGAATGGAAAATTATAATTTATTTATTTTTGAGAGCAAGTCTCTGCTTGCAAGAGATGTCTTCAATCTAAATCTAAATCTTCCTACTTTTTTTTTTTAAACAGTTGTGTTTCAACCAGAAATCACCTACAAGAAATATTATTTTAAAATCTTCTGAACTTGCTAAAGATTGCTCCTTAATAAAATATTTTTGTTCTGTCTTGGCTTCCATGTCATTCTCTTGATCTTCGTTGGAATGCCATAGTTGTTGCAAATATTAACTACTACTAGTAGTAATAATTTTCTCATTAAAGGGAAGTAAGATTTGTTTGCCACTAGATATGTCTTTGGATAAAACTGAAAAGATAGGGGATAATATATGAAATCGTTTGAAAGACTACTAAAGTACTGAAGTTAATGTTACTTCCATCGATGATCATGTCGCAGGACTGAAGAAACGCAGACTTTCTTAAAAATCAAAATGGAAGGACAAATCTAATAAAATGTGGTGAATTTTATTTAAATCAAATCTAAATAAGGTGAATTAAAATTCTTTCCTGGGTCTTCACATAAATGTCTTTAAAATCATGCAGTTTAGAAAGTTATCACCTTTTTCTCTCTTGCTGGATTTGTAATTCCTTTGCCACTATCAAGATGGAAAAATTAAAGACGTTGACTTTTATGCCACAAAAAAGTGACATCTAATTGTAGATATAGGGTATTGGATATAATGTGAAATCAGAGAAGGTAAAGGTTTCTTACTGCAGTAAATTGCGTTTTCTCTTGGTTCAATAAGGTTAATTGGAAATTATTTATTTATTTTTATTTATTTATTAGTTATTTAGTTATTTATTAGTTATTTATTTTGTGCTTAGGCATCCAGCTCTGAGGCTACACAACTTCTGAAGAAGTGGTCAGAAATTGCAAGGGTAGTGTTGGCATCAAAACCATAATCTAAAATGGTGATTAAGATAGGGCTGGTTAGAAGAGAAAAGTATTTGCCCCAGCTGCAGCTATAACATGACTAATGAGGAAGAAATTTCCTCAACTATGGTGTGTATCAGTTGTATTTACCTCCGATAATTTCAATCCTGGTTGTTCTAAGCATAGTTTGGTATGTCTTGTTAAAGTAATTTTCAAATGAACTTTTAGAATTTTTCAATTCCTCTCACCCCAATCTATGCGCTGAATTAATGAAGGAAAAACCAAAATATTTTAATACATGCTTCCTTTTAGGGCTACGAATAAACACTAGTATCAATTCTTAAATAATAGACCTTGAATAGTCACAGAATGTCAGATTACCCTCATCTCTCATATTTCCAGTTTCTTAGTTAATTGATGTGGTTCTTTTTCATGTGGCTTTTAAGTGGTGTACTTCCAGTTAGTTATTACTTTATTTTTTTCTTTTGGAACTGAAATTCTAAACCAGAGATTTCTTTGGTTTAATTTTTTTTTTTTTTTTTTTTTTTTTGCTTTAAGCATAATTGGGCCAACACATGTAACTATTTCTATGAACAATACTATTAATGGAATTCAAATTCTCCTCTTAATTCTTATGGCTCTTCTTGGCATATGTTTTGTGAATATTACAGCTCTGGCTCTATTCTTTAATCCTGTTTTTTTACAAAACAGTGTTTTGTTTATTGAGTTTGCTTTCATACAAAAAGAAACAAGGTGGTGGCCACATCTTAAAGGTATGTGAAGCTAGGAAAAATAAATAACATTAGATAACAATTAGCTATCTAATGTAGATGTATATATCTGTACTGGGATATATATAGACTTTCTCTAATTAGCCATTCTTTAGTTTCTGATACCATAAAACTGGTCAAAATAGCAGTTCTCAAATATGAGAAGTAAATGAAGTTTCACCTTGATTATTTGGGGTGAAAAGCAAAAGTAATGTTCCTATCAGTTTCCTATTTTAAAATGCAGTACTTGATATGCAGATAGAAGCACAGTTATTTGCTAGCCATCTCTATTACTTACAATAATTCTGTATTGCATTGATACAGTAACAAATGTTCTTTTATTTATTTTGTTTTTCTTTGCTTGATACAAAAGCCTTTGACTAAATTCACTAATTGTAGAGATAACAATGGGAAGGTTTTGCAGTTCTTAAGATTGTGTAATGCTTAAAGTAAAATGCCAATGTAAACTTACACATGGGAGGAGTACTGTGGGAAAGAGAATTGTTTCCTCGCTCATTAAGGTTTCAAGTAAATGCACTCCTGAAGGAACTGAAACTGGTTCTGTCTTTGTGCTGTGGTAAAGAGTAAAAAAAGATAATGACAAAATAGGCAGTGGTACGGAAATGGGGAAAGTCTTGGAAGTGTCGAAAAATGTGGTATTTGTTTTAACTTGCAAGTCTATTCCACGCTGAAAATATTCCATCCTCTATACTGTGATAAAGGGGGAAAAAAAACCCCAATGAATCCAAACTAACATAGTCAACAAAGTTACCAAATGGATTTTCACATGAAGTTGTAATAGAAGTTTTGACATGAAATGTCTCTGGCATATGCTTCCAACTTAAGTGCTTCAGTTGCTACGATATTATCAAGATAATAAAGCATTTTGAGAAGTGTTTTCTCAGCCTCAGATTACAATGCAAGAAGTGGAGTATACGCTTAAAATGGGTTTCTGTGCACCTTTTCTGTGAAACTTTCTTGTGCAACTTAGAAAATAAGCTTCATTATGAACTAAGACACTAACCTACAGTATTGACCCTACCTATCAAAGAAAACAGATGGGAAATGCATAGCTTGCTAACTGATCGTGCAGTTAGGACACAGCAGCAGTAAGTTGTTTTCCTTGAATTTTCATAGTAGGTGAAAAGTAAATGTTTACTAAGAAACCCTAATTCATCAGTACCTGGCATTTCAGTAAACTAACAAAACTGGTTTCATTACACATCGCTTTTTCTCTTCCTGTCACTAAAGCAAAGCTCTATTTAGCTGCCTTTTGTTTTTTTTGCCTACCAATGAAATGAAAGAAAGAAATCTCTGGACTGATAAAAGGATCTACAAATCTTGCAGTGTGATAAATGACCTGTAGTTAAATTTTCTTATGCATAGCTGCATAAGGCAATAACCTCATATATGTCACTTTTTTAATAAAATCACGATCTTATCTTGTGACAAGTCAGATATTTTACTGAGTGGTGTTTGCAAGCCACTGCACATTCATTTGTGTTAAAAACATGAAGGTTTTTTGAATGTTTTTGACTTGAATGGTGGCCAGGAAAAACTATTTTGAATCCCTTTGTTCTCAGGACTGAAGCTTCATTGAATGTCAACTTTGTTGAATGTCAATTTTCAAATTGCTTTGAAAGCAACATATAATAAATGAGAAGGATGCTTGAAGGGGGAACAAATGACTTGTCTGGTGACAAATATTTATGTATGGGGAAATATGGGGTCCAACTCCCTTTCCAGTTAGTATTAACCTATGTGTAGTTACCTACTTTCAGTAAGAGAGTCAAGTTTTCTCTAAGAGCCCAGTATCTGCAGTACTCTCCTAATTTTAGTGATGATTAGCAAAGTCATCTTGAGAATAAAATGTTCCTTTCTTTTGCTTACTCCCTAAGTTTTGTATTCCTCTCTGAGTGTTTGAAAGAGTTGAGGAGTGTCCACCTGTGACATGATGGTGTCTTTAGTTTATTGTTACAATGTGAAGCTGTGGTTATGCTCTTCTCCATCTGCTAATATTCTTCTTGCTTTTAAGGGTTCAAAAACTTTTCTGTTAAGTGTCTACCCGATTAACTTCATGAAGTCAGAACAGCCAGTTGGCCCAAAATTTGTTGTTTCAGCTGCAGGCATGAGAAATATTTGTCTTTCTGTGGAACACCTCCTCCCCTAAACTTTTCCTCTGTCTTTGATTAGATTAGTTTGCCGCAGGAGAAATGCCCGCAGTAGGTTTCATAAAGGGGATAAGAATATAAAGGAGATATTATCATTAAAATTGGTCAAAATAATGGATAAAGTTGGAATGAAAGCAGTATTCCAACAAATAATAGCATACTGGTGAATAATATGAACATAACATGCAGACTTGACAGTCATAAAATAGTTGAGAATTTCCTCTTTATTTTGTCCCTTTATGTGAGTCTTGTTAGGTTGTGCCCATGATAAATCATTGGGATACTTGTGCTATTTCAGATTAAAATACTATTAAGCTTTCGCTTTAAACAGTGGTGGTCATGTACTATTATGCATAAAAGGTAGAAGCAAAAAAATGGGTTCTTAAGCATACAGAGAGTGAATATGCGGCTTGTTTTTCTGTTAATTGACTAAAGGGCAGATCAGGTATCAGGGCCTACATTTATCTTGACAACTTGAACTTTGACAAAAGACATTAAGAACATTTATTTAACTGACTGAAACTTTAGATTACTCAAAAGTGAAAATCATCAGCTCCTCTTGTTTTTTAAAACAATGTTTTAAAAGAATGTGTACATTATTTATCTAAAGTCTTTACAAGAAAATTTTGTTGAGTAAATAATCCTCAGAAATCTTTATCTATGGGCTTCTAAAAGAATGAGATTTTTGACTGACTGCTCTCTGCCTTTTATACCTCTGCAATCAGAAAATCAGAGCTGTGCTACATAAAGAAGTACACAAAATATAAAATATACAAACTACAACAGGCAAGACCCTGGGTTTGGAAAAGCTGAAATATGCAGTGTTTTAACAACACTCTAAGCCTGCAATCTCATGAAGTGTCCAGAAACTGAAAAAAAAAAAAAAAAAATTATTTGAGTTCTGTGTTGTATTTGAAGCTTCTGTCATTTTCTTGTAATGACACAGGACATTGTCTGTAAAATATTTCACAATTTAATGTACAATTTTACATGTCTGGTTTTTGCTATCAAAGTCGTTTATTTGAGGTATCTGAGCTTGCTTTCCGGCATCCCATGTTAGTTTTCACTGTTACTGTTGTGATTATTTGAATACGTACTTTTGTGATCTGTCTGTGGAATAGAAGAATTTTCATACAATTACTTGCAGTACATTAATGCAATTCTAAGAACGCATTCAATATGCCTAAATTGAGAAGATATTAATTCTGTGCTCTTTGGAGTCACTAAAGAGATACAAATATTCTCCACTCCTACTCTGACAGTAAGGAGGTGCATGAGAAGAGGCCTTAGGTAAGGTGAATTTTCAAGTACTAAAGTGATTCTTCCATGGTAATGATTGCAGAAAAGGTTATTTACTTTGAGATGTTTTTGTTTTTCAGGTGTAACTTAGTTTGTGCCTTTACAGAAGTTTGCATCAATTTCATGTATATTTACCGAAGTTTTTAAAGTATTTTGTTTCTTGGTTTATGTTAGGTTTTATTTGTTTGCAATGAATAAGTAAGAGATCTATTTAAAAATATTGTTCAAAAAGCACTGGCACTGGTAATGGCAGAAACACATAGTACCTAAACCAGTTTTTAATTTCTTTCATGATAAATTCCACATTACCTACCACAAGCTCCGTTGTCTCAACAGTTATCACACTGACACGCATCAAAATATACAAATTAAAACCTGTGTTGCTAGCTGTGTTGGAGTGCAGAGAAGGTAAGAACACGATTACTCTTTAAAAAACATGTGAATAATGTGTTGCATAGATACCTAATGTATTGTACTACAAAAGGATGCTCTTCACTATTTTTTCTTAAAAAAAAAAGGGTTAAAAAAAAAAATTTAAAGATGTGTTAGCTCTATCGACAGCTCCCAGATTGTTTTTATAGTCACCAGAATAATGGCAGCTGTTAGGATTACAAACCATTTACCACAAAAATATGAGTACAGTGTCTGTGAATAAATGCTTGTTAAACTTCCAAACTCAGTTTTCATAAGCAGGGAAATGAAACACAAATGACTGTTGAATGACCTTTTTTTTTAACGGGGACAGGAAGAGATAAAGATATAGAATAGGTTTCCAAGTTCAATCTACTCCTTTCTAACAGAATAATAAAAAGTTGTTCCTTATAGTGTATCTGGTTTCAAAGAGTTATAAATAAAATATTTAGTACCTCAAATGATATTGTTACAATACCTAACAGTGAAGACAGTACTTTCATGTTAGTTAAGCATATATGTTGCATTTGTAGAGATATTGCAAAATTTTGATGTCATATATACTCTAATCAGTGCTTCTGTATTAAATTATCACTGTTGCTAGTGATGGAATTTCTAAAATTGATTTTGAAAAAAAATGCATAAAGCCCTAAAGTACTGTTTTAGTGTCAGGATGACATTCAAGATGTGTCAAAATCCTGATGCGTTTGCTGAGATTCAACACCACTATGCCTGTTTTATCTATCTGACAAGGGGTTTATAAGAAATTATTTTATATATATATTTAGAATATATATACAATATATATTCTCATATATATTCATATACATTATATGTGTATATATAATATAAAATATAATGTGTTTATATATTATATAAAATACATACTATACATTATAGAGATATAACTCTACATATAATTTTTATGTAGAAATATAAATTAATATCTAAAATATAAATATTATGTCTAGCATTTTAAATAATATATAATGTAATATGTTATATATAATTATATACATATTATATGTTCATAGAACATGTTTATGCATATATATTTATATATCATGCAATCATATGTCATATAATATAAAAGGTATAATTATTATATAATATAGAGTGTATATCTATATGTATAATACATAATATAACATATATGTACTGTGATATAATATCATGGTATATAATCCATATGTTGTATAATATATAATATTATATCATATATTCATATAGAGTATATGTATATGTTTTTATATATTTTATATATGTATAAAGATATATAAGATGTAATTTATATTTATATACTATATTTTTAATAACTATATTATAAATTATAGACTCCTAATGCTATTTATGCATATTAAGAAAATAATTTGGATTTTAAAAATTGAAATATCTTGTGTTTCTCAGTGAAAAGTGAACATTATTTAGTCATTGATGTTGCTTCAGTGATAGAACTGTGATTTGAAAACAAGTTGGTCTAACTCCTTACTACAAAGGATGCTAAAAATTGATACTTTTAAAGGAAAAGTTAAAGACTATGCATGTATTTGTCACTTTTAAAAATTTTCTTTGATGCTTCTCCAAAATGAAGTAAGACCTTTTGCTTTTTAAATGCAAATACAAACTGATGCCTTTTGGAAGAAAACGCTAGGAAAGTTTCTATGTGCATCAAAGCTTTCATGTAAATTAATGATTGTTTGAGAAAGCAGAAGTTTGTAATGATGGTAATTACTTCAGATGATCTAATGTCTGAATACTTATTTCCTGAAAGATCATGTTTATAGAGCAGCTGCTCAGTGTATGTGCTTGCAGTTTTCCAATCTACCATAGCTCTATTGTGGTTTTCACATAAATGTGAGAATTCTCACTTTCACTTTCTTTTAGTTGCATGATGAATGACTCTTGCTTATTCACACTGTTGCTCTTGGCTATGTGACTCTTGGTAGGGAAACTTCCTGAATAATGATGATGTGGTCTTACGTTTTCCACAAATTGCTTAAAAATACAAATGCCATACAAACTGAGGTAATAAGAAAATGCATTCAGCAATGTCTGTAAATATATATGCTGAATTTAATATTCTTTTATTAATAAGTTCAAATCTGCAAGTCTTTTGGGGATTTTCTTAATAGAATGGATATTTTATTATATTTTTTTCTACCCTGTAGAGAAACATGGTAGAGACTTTTATATAGCAAATCACATCCAAATATAGAGGTTAAACTGCAATACTTATGATGCATTCAAAAGAAATACAGGTTTTCTGCTTAGCTTTTAATTTAATGTGCAGTTTTACTAAATAAAATCAGTATAATTTAGAAGAATGTAGAATTTATATAACTAATAAGTGAGAGATTCCAGTGTCCTGACTCCTGTTTGCCACACTAAAACTGCAGAAGGACATTCTGTGGAATAAGATGTTATTCAACTGAAAACAGCAATGGAATTAGAAATCTGACCTTGAAGTAGATTTTTATCACATGAACTATGTCAGTTATTTTCACAGAAATATGAATGAGTATTGTGCAACTCTAAGAGACCATACACTGTCCCAAAGCTTCTTTTCTGAAATAAACACTGAGTTTGTTCTTTCCCTTTATCCAAGTGCTGTCTGTTTTTTCTCCTACTTCAGAAGACAGCTTATGCGTGACTTTCTGCAGTAAATCAGAAACTATTCTCTTTCTGCATGTCTTCTCGATGTTCTGGATAAGTAATCAGTGATCAGCTAAGACCTGATGATACTCTTTCAGCTCTGGACTGTCTTAAACAGGGTGAATCTTTGTGATCAAAATACTGTCTGAAGGGTAATGTTCAAATGTACCTAAATAAGACATCATATATTAGAGCTGGCAAACAATTTATAATTAACTCAAGAGGCATGAAGTATTTGAGGTATCATAAAGAACGCTGACTTTAGAGTGACTGTACTATATGCTTGCTTCACTGAAAGTTGAAGTGTGGTTGGAGGAGATCTTGTTTAGGAATATTTAGGAATATCTACACTGTTATACTGTTTATAGCTTGTATTTATTCTTGTTGCTTCAGGAAATAGCTGATTATCGTTCTGCTTCTATGATATATGTGGCTAACATTCAGGAGTATGACTTAGCATTTTGCCCATCACATACTAGAGAAGATATAGAGGTACTGCATAGTGGTGAAGAGACAAAACAACTGGACAACCTACCTCTTCGCTTGGGCTCCCTGGCCTATTTATCTCCTCTTTGAGAAGTCTCATATACTTATGTCTGGCAGTTAAACTGGGCTTTGGTCTATAAACAGGGTTTGGTTTCTCAGTCATTTCCCCCTTTCATATGGATAGCTGTTGTGTGTTCTCCTAGGAAGGACAGTCTTGACAGGTTAATTCTTCTAATAGTCATAACTAGATCAATTTCACACCCTATGTGCCCTTGAGGGAAACATGAGTGATCTAAGGCATACTGTTGAAAATACCACAGTTACTTTGTCATATTGAAAATAGTTTTCTCAATTTATTTAAGTTATCTACATGGTATTTCACAAGGATCTTACTCATATTGGTATTTGTGGTCTCTGATACAACATGTTCTAGAAGAGAATTAAGATTTCAGTTCTTTTTTACTGCTTCTGGATTTTATGTATGCCACATTTGAGGGACTGGCTTTTGGGCGGACTTGGAACTTTCCAGGTGTAGAAGCTGAATTTATGACACGGTATATGGTGGTGTCAGGGATTATTTAATTTATGAATTATTAAAAAACCCAAGATACCTGATTTTTATGTGTTTTTTTCAAAGAAAACCTATTTTTAGATTTTACTTTGGTCCTGACAAACAGAAGAAAGTACCATTAGAGTTGTAAAGATAAGTAGTTACATGTTTGTAAACTTTAGCTTATGTTTTCTATTCTAGTCTTCAACCTCAGCCAAAAAAAAAAAAAGTATTCCTGCCTAAGAGGCATACTTTGTGTTGTCTCATGATTTTTGGCACCTAAAGATGCATAAGATTTATTTCAGTATTTAACAATAATTTTAAAATAAAGGTTGACTGATTAAGTTACTCTCTGAAATCAGGGTATAAGCTAACATTAGTTTTGTCCTACTGATAACGGAGCTGTGAGTAAAAAACACAGTTTGCATATCTAAAAATTGCTTTTTCATTTTTTTTAAAGAAGTTTTTCATGCCAGGTTGAAAGAGTTTGTTTTCTGAGCACATGTTTGTGTATTACTTATACATCTTCTCCAGATTAGTCTGGGATAGAAGAAAGGATCTAGCCAGTAGAAAACTGTTAACCTAGCTCAAAGTAGTCCTGTGATAGGGAGTCTCTCTAAAAGAGAGAAAGAAAGGACACAGGTGCCCTTGACTGGAAGCTGCTGTAATGTCTCATTTGTCTTAAATGTTTCTCCTGTGCTTTAGGACTACATCTGCAAAAATAATTAATTGAGCCTAAGTTGAAGTGTTGAAGAGCAAAATAAATGCCATGGAGCTGGGTGACCTGGGACCTGGGTGTTTATATTAAGAAGTGATCTACAAGCTGGGCATAAGGTGAACTATACCTTTCAGGCACTGACGGTGCTTTTTGATCTTCAGAAGGTGTCAAGTGAAAGTAATGATGCCTGGCAATGGGATTCTTTTGTTAGGATTGAGCTACTTCAAGGTCAAATTACTTTAAAAAAATTCCTATTTTAAACTGTCTCTTTTAAATGGATTTCAAAAATTAATCGCAAGGATACTAGTCTTTCCTGTTTTTTACAAATCAGAATAATGTCAAACCACTGTTTATATGAAAGCAGTTTGGCACAACAACAGATTTGGAAAAGCTAAAAGAGTACCAATATGTCCTCTACACTGAGCTGACTCTAGAAGGTCTAGTCATACCAGAGAATTGTAGGGCCATTAGGCAAAGAGTGAAGGAAGGAAAGGAGAAACATTGGGAGAATTATTTTTGTATATAAAGTAAATAATTACTGATAAAATAATCTTAATTTTTTTTTTAAACAGCACAAGAAATGGTTTATATTTTGTCAGAGGAAATAAAAATTATTAGATCAGATTAACTTAGTCTTCTAAAGACAACATAAATTGGGAAAACATGTGCCAGCTTTTTTGACAGAATTGCTGAATAGGAGAGAAGAAACGGGCCTTTTCGAAAGTCATCCTCATATCACAACTACAATTTAATTGTTGGAAGGTTTAAAATTCTTTGTTCATTTTTTTACAGGGTAATGAACACCTGTAAACTTTGTACTCATGTTGACTCATTCTTATAATTCAAAAATTAGATGCCATCCAGATAAACTGGAAGGAATTTTTTGCTTTAATAAGTGGAAGTGCACTATTAAGTGAAAAAGTGGTGTGACCAGTGCTTATCTTTTATAAAACCAAGCATTTAGAGTCCAAAGAAGAGAGGGAGAGCTATTTATATGGAGAGTGAGACGCACTCATGTGGTCTATAAGAGGGCATACGTTTTAAGAGCCTAGGCTATTTTTTATATCATAGTCAATGGAGAGAGGTCAGCTCATAATTATTGTTACTTTTCTTTGGTTATAAAGAGGGAATAGACCTCTGGGGTTCCAGAGTTTCTTTATACTAATGTAATTGTATGTTGCCACTGAAAGAAACTCATGCAGCTGCTCGGTGAGCTTGACAGGAAATGCTTTGGTCACAAACTAAGCTGATAAAAGAAAGATGAAAACTTTCAGTCAGATTAGTCCTCAAATCTAACTCATTGGGTGCACAAATACCACTGCTGGCAAACAAACCAATATGGGAATGCACAGGGAGAGTTCAAGGAAAAGCATCTGTGATTTGCACACATTGGCTTAAAGTGAGCTGAGCCCTCAGTTAGGCAATGTGAGCATTCTTTATATTCTGAAATAAGACAAGAGTTTGTCTGTTCTTCTGTCTTGCTTTTTTGCATATATTTTGTGTCTAGAAATAAAGCCACCTCTTGCTGGCAATGCATAGACATTAACTTTCTCTGTGGGATGGTTATTTCTAATTGCAGTCAGTAAGCTTATGTTCATCTTCTTTTGAAACATCTAACATAGGTCATTGCTGCAGCAGGAAAATTGTATTAGAAAGAGCAGCAATCAAATTTAACATGGGAATTTCATAATAGAAGACCTGTGTATCATCACTGCAAGGAACACATGGAGTTTTTTCTCTTGCAGAACTAAATAGGTGTTTTCTTATGCTCTGAAGCACCACTGGCAAACACTGATTCCGTTATGTCTGAGTTATGCCCACACACTGATGTGCTCCTCAAATTATCTGAGAAGTATTATTTTACCTTGCAATCACATGAGAGCTGTCTTCCCCAGTTCAAATACAGAAATACTTTTACTGACTAACAAACAGTTCAAACTAGTAATTGCTTTAAAGCTAACTTTCACAGTGATGTATTGAAAAATGCTAGGTAAATTGATCAGAGTATCTTGCCTTATTTGTATTTCATATCCCAGTGTGTGGTATCACATTTGTATGGAAAACTTGTTTTCTATGTTTGTAGGTTGAAGTCTGCAGCATCGCTGGCCGTGAAGCCTTCGGTTGAATCCAGTAACAACTTTCTGTCATCTGCTCTTCATCTGCCTTTTTGCCCAGCCTTCATAGGAAATGTCAGATTAACTGGCATAGGGTTAGTTACAGTGTTATTCTTTCTAAACAAGGATGTCATGCTAGCGCTCTTTCAGGGTACTGTAATTTTCTATTGAAGACTTATTTAAATTGTTATACTGGAGGGGCAGAGAGTTATGTTGTTGACTTCATTAATAACCTCTTCCCTGGTAAAGTATGTTGTCATTCTCTCGTAAGACAGGATCATCATCCTATTTAAACATAAATATAATTTAAAAACTGAATACTCTGACATGTTTAAAGAGCTATTTTTTCTATTGTACCTGACTGTTTACAGTTTTAAAGAATACAAATCTTGCTTTGTGCTTCCAATTAGATTGAGTTGCATATTTTTATATTTTTTGCCCCAAGTTCTTTTAATTACGCTACTGATTCTTGAATTTTCTGTACTCAGAAATTTCACTGAATTATTGCCTTCTGTCCTGTTATAAAAAATGAGCAGTGTATCTCCAGACCTTCATGACACATTTGTCTGCTTGAATGCCTTAGAGTGTTTTCATGACTTGTAATCTAAAGCCACAAATTTATTAAAAAAAACTCAAATAACCAAACAAAAAGAAAGTGGTTAAGTTTGAGACAGGTAATGTAATAAGTTTTGTTCTCTACAAAAAATGTTTAAGCCATAAAAGCAGACCAGCCAGGATTTGTTTCTGTAAATATTTTTGTGCTAATGACAAAACTGTTTAGCATTCATTTTTTCTCTTGTTGCTGTTACCTCCTCTTGTGGTTTCTTCCTGCACAATGTCTTGTTCAGTATAGTGAAAGGAGTAAGATTTCACTTCCATTTTGAGCTTGCTTCAAACCCTTTCTTTCTGAATGCCATCAAGTAACATTTTCAGATGAAAGATGGGAATAATGTTATCTCACAATAAATGTATAAATTGCCACTCTATTGTCAAACACTTTTAGTAATTTTTGGGTTTTTTTGGGGTTGTGGGTTTTTTTTTTGTTTGTTGTTTTTTTGTGGGTTTTTTTTGGTTTTTTTTTTCATTGCTACAGTTTTATAATTCCAGTGCCCTCTTGCCAAGTAAATCTAGTCTTGGTGATGTAAAACTTATGTCATTTTTTGATTCTGTTATAGATGTGTTTTAATTTTTTAAGTCACTGTGAATTCTGCTTATTGTCACAGATGCATGGCAGCTGGAATTAGTGATCCTGTTTTGATGCCATGAGCTGTTACTAGTTTTTATGCAATTGACCTAAGACTGGTCTCTGAGCATATTATTACATACTAGTGTGTATATGTGTGTGTATGTATACATACACATTCAAATAGGAAACAGTTTATATTCTGTTGATCTCTTTTCAGGTTTGTCAGGCTTTCTGACACTAAATGTTTCAAAGTGCCATTAGTAAAAAAGATGCTTCAGGTCTTTCTTATTCATACATTTTCTGTGACTGCGTTGTGACATTTGTGTACATACACATAAAGTAGAACCTTTTTTTCCCTCCATTCTCATTTTTATTCAACTAACTGATGGGTGTTTGCTATATGGGAAGAGAAATTAATTGTTTCTTGCTTTTTTCATGTATTTTTGTATTGCTTGTATAAAATATGTGGAAGGGTGTAGAAGCTATATAGGCATTATGTGAACAGAGTGTTTTGTTTTAAGACCTATTTAGAAAACTTAGAAAAAAACAAAATAATTGCAGCCCTATACATCTTCTACTAGTGAAGATCATCAGAAGACATTATTTGGTTCATTGTTCAATTTTGATTTAATGTATTGCATCCTAACATTTGTTAAATTCCTCACTGGTTTGTAGAAAGGAAAAAATCACACTAGAATTCTTTCCAGAATTAATGGGTGTCAGCACAACACTTTCAGTTACCCTTGTTAATAGTTTTGGAAAACCAACAACTAAATGGCAAGAAAATAGTCTTTTCCAGTACAGGTCTAATGAACACTGGCAGGTAAAGGGAGGAAACTTTGCCATATAGCTGTGTGTATTCTTTTTTTTGACCATTTATCTCATGTTATCCGAGGCTATCAATACATTCAAAACCACTAAACTCACACTTCACATCCCTGGAAAATTCAAGTGTCACTCATTATGTCATTGCCAGACATATCAATTCCTTCCTAGAGTAATTAGCTTGGATATCTGTAAATGCTGCAAATCAACACAGCTTTCAAATGTACAAATGGATTCAAAAGATTGTATAAATTCATGCATATCCATTGGTTTCTTTTTAATGTAATGATCTTGAAGCTGCATCTGACTCAAAAATAAGGGTTGGGTTTATTTTTTTTCTCTTCTTTTTCTTCCACTCTTCAAAGTCTTTCAGCAGTGTTTACATTTCAGACCCAGAGAAATGTCCTTGGGTTGGCAATATAAATTTATTTCAGCCTTCAGTGACAACTCACAAAACAAGCATGGAATAAGAAGGGGAAGAGGAGGAAGGGGAGGAAGAAGGAGTAAAGAAAGAAGTAGAATAAAAATCACAGACATAGGGTAAAGTGGAAGACAGATGTTAGAAAACAATAATGTCTTCAGTGTTCTATGTTGACTCTTCATTCCTGCTTGAAACTAGCTTCAATTCTAATTTTAAAATTCATCATTAAGTACTTAGTAAGTCAAGACATATCTGAAGTATATTTTCTCATAAACAACTCTCAAATTTAATTTAAGGGAATTTCCATGAGTTAATTATCTTCTCATGAAATAAGTTTAGTTTTAAGGGCTTGCAAAACAGTACTAGAGATTGACAGGAAAATATGTGAACATGCAGAAATGAATTTAAGGAAAGATATCTTGATATTGAATCTTAGCTCTGTCAAACAATATTTACCCAAGTTGTAGGACAATTATGAGAATTAATGTTTGCACAGTTCTGTGTTCTACAAGTGCCAAGTGCTATCAAAATCCACATTCTGTTTTTCATTTATGGGCAGGTTTTTATTTTCATGCCACTCCTGGGTCACAAGTGGGCATAGATTTATAATGCAAAGTCATTATTTCAATTTTATATTGAGTATATTCTGATACAGCTGCTGTATCATGTGTTTGTTGGATTTACCTTAACATGTTAATTTAAGGACTTAAGTAGTACTATGTTAATACATTAAGAATACAGAAAATAGAAGTGAGGTTAGGTGCATGGTATGGTGGGGCATCTCTCAATATTTACACTTCTACAGAGATGTCCTGTAGAAAATATTAAATATAAATATAATAATATTACTAACATAAAATTATTAGTAAAATAAAATTTAAACCCAGCATTCTGGCATGTGCCTTGCTGGACTTGCAACGGTTTTACTGTTTCATTAAAACAGACCATCTGTGGGAAGACTCTAACCATTGCTGTCCAGAGGAAAAAATTCTGCAAGGAAAGACAGGGCAGGGCAGAATTAATGGCCAGCTAAAGCAGAAGAGACTGGCAATGTAAGTTGATAAAATGCACCTGTATTCAGGGAAAAAAAACCAGTTGTAAACAGAAAAGCACTCAGATATTGCTCCTACTTCTGCTACCACTTTTGGCTAGTGTAATGAAGTGATCTGTATCTGGTTTACCTTAAGTTTGCTGGAGTTGTTGTCTAAGGGTTGCAGAGTGATAAATACTACTTAGATGTGAATTTTGTGTATGGGTTATACAACACCTCAGCTGCCCTACATCTTTATTAATTTAGCTGCATGGCATATAACCTTTGCCTAAAACAATCATGTGTTTTAATCAGAGCATCTTCCAATTCACGGTTCAGGAAAGTCAGCTTTTGATATATGGCAAACATAATGGTGGATTCTCTGCTATTTTTGACATACTCAGTAAGGGTTGATTCTTCACACATAAAATATTATACCTTTACAAGTTTGGGGTCCAATGCTGTAATTTGGAGAAGAAGATGAATGGAGGAAATAATCTTTCTGCTCTTATGCTATACTCCAATCACGAGTAACCTTTATTTGGCTGAAAATGGCTTGCTTACTCATACAGTTAAACCAGTGGCACCATTCATGTAAATAGTTACAGACCTGCATCTTGCAGGTTAAGTTTAAGTTAGAAACTTAACAACTGAAGTCACCCATACATTTAAAATACCTGGGGTTTGACTTTGGTTGGTTTTTGTGAGCCTGATCAGTACATGGAAGAACTCTTTCATAGTATGTGCAACTTAATTCATTTTCCTCTCATTACAGAAATAATTATACAAATTGTAGCTTTCATCATAGAAGCCAATATTTAAAAAATATATTGACATACAGTACAAACCCTTTTTGCCTTGGAGATAAAGTTATTTCGTCTTAACTCATAACACAACCAACTTGCAGACAATGAATTAAAGATGACTTCTACTAAGTAGCTTTGTACAAATACTATTATACCTTGAAGCTCTGGAGTTTTTTTATAGTCAGTTAAATGCCTGTCATTTTTGGCCTCTTTTGCTTTCATAACTATAAAAGTTCCTGATGTAAAGTAAATTATGTATTTTATAGCTACAGAGTGATGTCAATCCAAATCAGCATGTCTATTTAACAGATAATGCCACCCTTTTCTTGTCTGTTGTGGCTTAACAGCAACAGCAGTGACCCTTGGAAAACAAAAGTCTTTTCCTGAGGGCATACAATAAATCTAGAATTGCAGTCCAGTGGGGTAGACTGGTTATGAACAATAAACTCAGATCCAGAACAAAAAGCCGTATGTTTAGACTAAGTGAATCCCTTGAGGAAATACATGTCTACTCTAACCTTGCTGATTATGCTAAAATGATAATGAATAACTTTATCTAATCCATTGACGTGAGTGTGATGATGTCGGTAAACTTTGACATGGAGGTGTGGGGAGAAGCTATAGTAAAAAATGAAAGCAATTTTTATGCATCGTTCTATAATGAAATATCAAGATCATCTATCATAATAAGCAGCTTATTGGAAAGTCTGTTGTTTGAGTACTTTATTGTTATCATAACTTCTCCCTAGCTCTTCACTCATATTAAATACATAATCGCTTTCTAGTCTATCTTTTACGTTTGCTAGTGGCATTAAGCATCGCGTACTAAGGATGAAGGGTAAAGAATGGCAGAGAGCAAAGTCTGTTTTGCTCTTCACATTAAACTAACTGATAGCAGTTCAAAAATGTGTAGAAAGCTCTCCCCTTTCCCAGGATAAAAGTCTTTAAAATGCAGAATGAGAATTTGGTTTTGGCTTCAGCTAAAGGAGTCTATAATTAGCTACTGGTACCTTGATACCTGAGCATTTGCCTGCCCTACAAATAACTGCAGACATTCAAGGATGGATTGGATTAGACACTGAATTTTTAAAATGGTACTGATAAGTAATTGCACATATGTGAAAGTCTAGCTTGATTGCTATAGTCCTGAAGTCAGCCATCATTTAAGTCTAGATTGAGAATATTACGGTTTTCATTCAAGCCGTAGGGAACAGCTGCTGGGACTTGTGACTGGACCTGCCTGACCTATTTAGAGCAGGCAATTGGTTCACAAAATAGAGCTTTCTTGGCTGTTCATGATCAGTTCATGAAACACATTGCTACTACAAAAATGTTTGTTATTTTGGATTTGAGATTTTTTTTTCGTATTGGGCAAAAATCATCTTACAAACATGTTAAAAACTATTTGTTGCACTATTTGACATACTTCTTTAAATGTTAACATTATGAAAGTCAACTTAAAGTGGATATAAGGACAATATATTGGGTTTGTTTCCTGTTTCAATGACCTATAAATCAACTTTTCAGTGCATATATTTCAAAAAAAGTTTCTTTCTGGGTGAATATTCTGCAATGTTTTGGTATTTACTGAAGACTGCAGTGCAGGTATCTTCAGATTGGGACCTGAAAAAATAGATGTTATGTTTCTGGTTGTAAGAATGTTTCATTAGTCACTGAAATGATTGTGAATATGGACTGTATTAGTATTGTAACTGTGATTTTTTTTTTTTTATAAGTTTTTCATGTTAAGTATAATGGTTATTCATAAACAAACCTCCCTGGTTTTGTTATCAGTGGCAAAAATGCACTGGTATTTGCTCATGCATGGCACTAATGCTTTCAGTGGGCACAAAATAGGATGAAACGCTGGAATGTTTCTGATATTTTTTTCATTTTGAAGAGAATATTAAAGTTTTGGATTCAGCGGAAGTTATGAATGATTTCTTGGAACCCACTTTGAAAAATAGACTTTCTTACAGTCTGACTGTTACTTTGTGCTCTCCACAATGTTTCGGCACATTTTTTTGTGGAATTACTTCAAAATCAGAATTAAAACATCTCTTGAAATAATATATATCTGTAAACAAGCTGTTTCTGTAACACAATAAAAATAGACAAGAAGGAATTTTACTTGTTCAGAATCCTAAGAAATTTTTCAAGCACTGTGCATCAGCCATAACAACCTCAAACTAGATTTTTAACTGCAAGTTATTAAGCATATATTTAGTTCATACTAACAGCTACCACCCCTCTGAATCTCTCTGTAGTAGCTATTAATGTTTATATCTGATTTTCTCTTGTCTTGGGCATGCATACCTTATTTGCAAGGAGAGATTTACTTCAGACACAGCTATAAAATGTCATCTCTTCTTGACTGGTTTTCTTTACTCTCCAAAGGGTAAGAGAGAGCCGATGAATGAGAATATTTTTAAGATGCAGATTGTTCCCCTCCACTTTCTTTCATGTTTTAGTCTGTTTTCCAGAGACTCTTATTCCAGAGTACTTTGCATGGTTTGATACAGTAGAATTACTTGAAATCTTATGAGGGACATTTTCAGAAAAATTAATTTAATTTCAACAGTTGTCTTCTATATTAGAACCAGAAAAAATGGTTTGGCAGGGATCTGATTTTTTTTAAAGGAGTATTGATTCTATTTCATGCAAGAGAAATCTTAATTTCTTATTTAAGGTCCACCAATGAACATCTTAACTCTGATTGGTAAGGCAATTTGATATACAGAGAGTAAAACTAACTACATGGTTACAAAAGCAGTATTAAGAGTCTTAGTAAACCTTTTCCAAGATTCAGTGCACAATTATCTGAGCACATGTTCCATTCTTCCTATGAACATTCAATACAGTGCATTAACAAAAAATGTCTTCATCCTACTCTCACATACAGTTAAGTTGATGTACCTGTGAAAAGTGTCAGATTTTAGAAATAAAAAGAATAAATTATTTCTAAGGCAATATTCTGTGCAGAAATACATTTTTTAATATGTCACTTTAATGCCATTCCTAAAAATCTATATTCTATTGCAGTTGCTTATTGTTTTGCAAATTTTGGGGTTTTTGATACTTGATGTTAAAATGTACTGCATTAGTGAAAGACATGTCTAACTGTGTATAGTTAATCTACCTCTTGCTTATTACAACTTTATGCTACTGAAGTGCAGAGGTTGCTTCCCTTTTGTTGTATGTACTAGGCATGGTGAAAGAGTTATCACTGAGAGAAAAAACTGCCTTCTCAAATTTTGTGTTCTGTCAGATGGGAGTTGAGGGGATAATGAGTCTGCCAAGAGTCAAAGATTACAAGCAGAAGGAGGGATTTTGAGAAATGGAGCAAAAGAAAAGAGGGAAATTTAAATTTGAGATGGGAGGAAGGTGAAAAATGAAATTACTATACCTATTTTTAGCATAAATGCTGCAATTTCCCTTTTTGATTTTGATTGCTGGAGCGTTCTACTTACATATGCCAGCTGGATTATATATAGGGAAAACAGCAAAAACCAGGAGGCTTATCCTTAAGGGGCAGTCCCAAGACATGAGAGCGGTTATGTTGCAGAGCCTATAACAAGTGCAATATACAAACTGAACAAAAAGCATATATTTTATTACTATATTGTTTAATAGCTTCTGTTAATATATACGTACTGTTAATATTCAATGGCTACTGAAAATGGGGAATTATGAAAAACAGGAACACAGATGTGCGTACCCAATACCAAATCACAAGAAGCTGGATCAGTCTTGAGAGGGTAGACTTCACCTTCTGCAACAAATTAAGAGTTTATTCAGTAGAACTGAGTAGACTATTGGATTGGTTATGTAGATGTCATTAAAAATATCCAGCAGTATTTGTACACAGTACCTAAGCATAGTCGTCAGCTGATTTCCTTTTTAGTTATTTTATTTTTCTTGTTTGGATTTTTCTACTCAATGTTGTTGACTATAAATTCCAGCAATATTATACCTCAACTTTTCTAACAATACTTATATTTAAAAGTTCTCTTTAAAGCTCATGTATTTTTAGTGTTTCTTTGACTGTAACATGAACTATTAACATTGAAACTTCATTACAGCTTTATCAAAGATCTGAGGACTTAAAGATTTCATAAACTACACAGGAATGGAAAGTCATCTGGGTTTTCTGGTAATCAAAATGGGATTTAGAAATGTTAAAGGAGGAAGAATTGTTCTTTTTGTTCAACCTGTCTACTCTACAGCAGCCACATTTCCTGTTGTATCTGTGGCTGAACATTTGCTAGCATACTTAGAAATGAAAGAAACATTATGTAGCTATTTTTTGTTGATCTGATCAGTGAGATTATGTTGAAAGAAAGCATTATCTCCAGGTTTCAGTGCTTGTACCTCATCTAGTGTTTTCTCCTGTTTTCTGCATACATTTTTTAGATGAGGAACCATACAGCCAGATGAACTATCTCTTTTGAAAGCATCACCTGCAGAATGTCACAATCCATCACATTTCATAAATCCCTAATTCAATTTATTGCTCAGTTTTTCACTTTTTTGCATGTATTATACACAGATTCTTTTAATTGTATGTGGTAATGCTTGGAGTCCCAGCTGTAGCCATGATTTCTAAACAGCATACTAATAAAAGTTGTTTGTGCCCCTACCTAGTTTCCGGTTTATATTTCAGCAATCTAAACACTGTGAGACTTAAAAAGTTAAGAGGTGGGTAACAAGAGACATCACGGGCCTGAATAGATTACAGTATGACATGTCACAGGCCTGAATACATTCTAGTATGACAGGCACTCAAATTGTTTACCATGTGGTAAATGACACCAGTGAACTGAGATTAAACCATATTTGACTGTGGAAATAGTAGTGAAGTCTTTGTTACTTCCAGCATATTACCACGCAAGGATGGGCAATACCAAAAGAGAGTTCAGGAATGACACAGTAATAAAATTTATTAAGCATTATAACAATGTCTATCCAAGCAGTCTTCTAGGCTACATGTCTACAGAAGCATGCACCTTCCTCTCTAGTATTTTTAACTTGAGGTTTGGAATCTGCATGTGTCCTGGTTTGAGCCCAGATGGCAACCAAGCACCTTCTGCCTCTGGGATGGGGAGGAGAAAATAAAACAAAAAGCTCAGGGATTGAGACAAGAACAGGGAGGGATGACTCACCCACTATGGTCACCAGAAAAAGACAGATTCATTAGGGGAAGAAAAAGAACATCAATTTCATTTGAACACCACCACCATTTAATTTAACAATCAGAGCAGGACAGTGAGAAGTGTAACCACATTATAAAAACACCTTCCTCCCCGCCCCGCCTCTCTTCTTCCCAGGCCCAGCTTTTCTCCTGATTTCTCTACCTCCTCCCTCCAAGTGGTGCAGGGGGCAGGAAATGGAGGTTCCAGTCAGTTCATCACCTGTTGTTCATGCCTCTCCTTCCTGCTCAGGGGGATGACTCCTCACACTCTTCCTCTGCTTCAGTGTGGGGTCACTCTCACAGGAGAGAGTCCTCCATGAACTTCCTTCAACATGAGTCTTTCCCAAACTGCTTCAGCATGGGTCATTTCCATGGGATGCAGTCCTACCAGTAACAGACTGCTTCAGCACAGTCTTCTCTGAGTCCCATCAGACACCTGCTCCAGCATGGGGTCCTCCACACACTGTGGATGGGCATCTGCTCCACCGTGGACCTCCATGGGTGGCAAGGCCACAGCCTGCCCTCTCACCACAGGCTGCAGAAGTGCCTCTGCTTTGGTGAGCCTGCCTGTCTCTTCCTCCTTTCTTCTATTGACCTCGGTGTTTGCATAGGTATCTCCCTCACAATTCCTCCTCACCACTCCTTCTCCTCCCAGGTTCCCCTTCTTAAATATATTTTCACAGAGACACAGCCACCATCACTAATTGGCTTGGCTGTGGCCAGAGGCAGGTCCAACTTGGAGCCAGGGGAGCTTCAAGAAGTTTCTCATACTGCTGTAGCCTGTGCTGTCAAAACCCCTGCCACACAACAAAGCCAACACAGCATGCTTTTCATTTTACAGTAAACTTAATACAGTAATATGTTACTTTGATTTTTGTCTCAGTGTATCAATTGCATTTTCTTTTTCCAGTATAATTATTCTGGCACAAAGTTAACTATAGTTAAACCAACATATATAGCTATAAACTTCTCAACTTGTGTACTGTACTGTAATCAATAGTAAGAAAATTCTAATTCTACCATCAAAGTTATGAGTAATTCAAACCAATGTAAAAAATATTTCAGGAGAACACTTACCCTGGGAGCATCTCTTTTTTGGGGGTATTGGGAAAAGATATAGAATTATAGCTTAGAAAATAGTTCATGTAACACTTTACATCTGTAAAAACTTGTAAGTAAAAATCAGAATGGATGGAAATCAAGGCAAAAAATACATAGGGCCAGAAAGATGATGTTTCATTTGACTAACATCCACCACCCACACAGAAAATAATAGTATGCAGAAGAAGTATCCAGCAGTTTTTCATACAGCCTTTGCCAAGGAAAATTTACAACTGAAAACAGCCTGCAGATTTCTAAGGGTCTGTAGACATCAGGTTACAGACTATTATTATAGAGAGCCTATGAATTTTTTTTTTTGAAAGACAGGTGTTAGAAGACAAAATGTGTAGGAATACATACCTCTACTGGAAAAATTTTGCTGGTAATTTGAAGGTAGGGTTGCAACCACTCTTTTAAAAATTATGTGTTTTTCTTGCATTTATGTTAACAAAGCATCAAATAACATCTCTTGTACAAACCAGTACCTAGCATTCCATTAATGAGATGCAGTATGTTCTTCTAACGAGTTCCTTTTGTAGGAATGAGACTAGAGATTGTTCTCTTCTTCTGTCCTGTCGCCCTGACATTAATCACAAGTCCTTAAGACTGTACATGTCTCATATTGCTCTATCTTCCACATAAACTAATAGTCATCTACTTCACTTTTCCATAGTTGTCTAATGCCTGTCAACTGATTTTGCCCCACCCCGGCCTCTACTCATCTAAACTGGGATATGTAAAGTGAGTCTTCCTGATTCATTTCATTTGTCCCTGTCTGCATAGTCACTTTTGTCTGGGGAAAGATAGCTTTTTAAAAAAATAGAAATAAAATAATTTATTCAGATCTTTTACAATAGGATAATACTCCTAAGGGGAATTAAATCTGTCGAACAGGATGGTCAGTAATTTCCTTGGTGGTGACAGCAATATCCATTGCAAGGGTCCTTGCAAATTTGTCTTCAGGTAGGTTGGATGAGACTCCCCATCTGCTCCTGCTTTCCATACAAATAAAGACCTGGGTCTGTGTTTCCCATATCCAACAGAAGTCTTTGCATATAACCATGAGAAAATTGTAGACTATTTTAAAGCTGTTTTTCCATTACAATACTTGATTTTGTTAAAAGATTCATAAGTATATGTTTTTCTGCCTCTTCCTGGGCATGGGATAATTCTTAAAGCACTCTGAGTAAAACTGTCTGGTAGATTTTGCTGTTTGCACTTGTTTCAGGTGGCCATAAGAAATGCTGTAGTATCTTTGATTTTTTCCTCTCTCCGGTCTTTTTCAGTTCCCTACAGCTTAAGATTTTCTTTTGGCTGTTATTGTGTGTCTGATAGCAACAGTGTTTATTCATAATCCTTTCATATATTAAGATTTGTGGATAAGCTAAAAATACATCTAAACTCCACATTTTGTTGTGAATGTTAGCCTTGGTTATTCTGTTTAGAACAGCTTTCATTTATTTAGTGTCACCTTGTTCCAGATTGATTTTTAAATACATATATCAATGTTTCAAAGACCTTTTATTTACAAGGTGCTTCTGGCTCTGCTGGCCATTAGTTCATTTAGTGCCCTGCTAGCTGTTTCCCTCTTCTTTTTTCTTTTTCTTCTTTTTGCCTTTGTTTTTTTTAAAGTCTTTCCTTTCTCAAACAAATTTACACTTTTGCCTTTTGTTCTTATCCTTCTGACACCTCATTTTTATCAAATGCTTGGTACTGTTATTTGGTGAAAAACTTTCTCAGTAGTGCCTATTTAGAAAGCTTAGGAGTTTATTATTACTGCTTTCAGATATGTTATGGAAATGATCTTGATTTCATATTTGCTATGATCTCATAATGCTGAATTGCATGTTTCCCTTCAAATAAAAGTAAACACTAGGCTTTGCGTCTAACAAAATATCAGTAATGGAAATAATTCATATGATCTGGAAAAGACAGTCAATGTCATCTCAATGTAACAAATGAAAATACCCAAACCAAGCTGATCAAGCTCAAGGAAAGACTATACAGTATTTGTGATGAAAAGTAAGCACTGAAAGTCTAGGGGTCGCTAAGTCGATGTTGATGAAAACTGGCGGTAACTGAGGGAAAGGAAAAGGTAGCAGGGGGAGATGATGACCAATGACTCAATTGGATGAAAGGGTTAATGAACTCCATCTCCCCTCAACGCATGTGCAGAACCCATGCTCCACTTTTCCTCATCTCTCATGTTAATGAGTTCATGGAAAACCTGTCTCTCCTCATCTAGTATGCAAATCAGCTGATAAGATGAACTTAAAAAGTGACAGAAAATATTGCTGGGTGCACCTATCACAAAAGACTACCAGATGTGAGACAACACTGGAACCTGGGAGTAGTGTTTTGGGTTCTTTGTTTCTCTCTCCCTTCCTTTTCATTTACTTCCTTTCTTTTTCTTTCTTATAGATTTTCAATAAGAGGCCACATCACTTACTATCCTTTTCCATGTTTAAGTTGTTTCTACCTCAAGCAAAACATTTTAAATAGTTATTTGGTGTCAACGGTTATTTGGTGTCATTTCACCTTAATTTAACCTGAGGGGATCATGAAACTTTTACTACTTCCTGGGCTCTCAGTCTGGGTCAAAACACGGTGGCATGTAAACAACTCCCTGATCAAGGAGCATGTGAGTCTCCAGGTGTTTTGCACTACCTTTTGCCACGCTGTACCAAAGTTAGTTTGGGAGTCACTCGGATTTGTCTTTCAGGAAGGCTGACAACTACAGATCTGTTACAGGAAAGAGCAGGTGCATCTGTTTTTCTGGTACAGATCAGCAGTTTGTGAACCCATTTTAGGAGTTTTCATAGAATCATGCAGCCAGACGGGTTGGAAGGGACCTCAGAAGATCTTCTGGTCAAACCTTTTGAGGGAAAGGGAGCCTAGATGACATTATCTAGCACCCTGACCAATCACATCTTGAAAATCTCCAGTGATGAGGGCTGTACCACATCTCTGGGGAGGTTGTTTCAGTGATTGTTTCTTGTCGCTGTAAAAAAAGTTTTTCTTATATCAAGATGAAACCTCTCCCAGTGCAACCTGTGCACTTTGCCTCTTGTCCTCTCCATGTGGCTCCTTCTGAAAAGAGCACCTCCATCCTCTTTGTAGCTGCCCTTTAAGTACTGTCATATTGTGATGATGTCCTTCTGAGCTTTCTCTTCTCCAGGAAGAAGTGATGCGACTGCTTCAGTCTTTCTCCACAGGGCAGGTTCTCAAGCCCTTCGGTCATCTTTGTGACTTCCTTTGGACCCTTTCCAGTCTCTCTGCATCTTTTTTGAACCGTGGGGACCAGAATTGGACACAATACTCCAGGCACAGCCTGACAAGCGCTGAGTAGAGTAGGATGATCACGACTCTATCTCTGCTAGTAACTCTCCTGCAGATGCAGCCCAGGATTCAGTTTGCCTTTGTTGCTGTAGCAGTACACAGTTGACTCATGTTCAGCTTGTTGTCCACCAGGATCCCTTGGTCTCTTTCAGCAAGGCTACTCTCCAGCCACACAGATCCCAGCCTGTCCTGGCCTCTGGTTATTCTGCTCCAGGTGCAGGACTTTGCAGCTGCCTTTGTTAAATAATTCATTCCAGCCTGTCCAGGTCTCTCTATAAGATTGCTCCCCCTTCTGATATGCTGACCTTACCACCCACTTTGGTGTCATCAGCAAACTTGGTGAGGATGTTTTCAATCCCATCATGTAGATAATTTCTGAAGATGTTGAACAGCATGGTCTCAGTATTGATTCCTGGGGGACCCCACATTTGACAGTCTGCCAGCCTGAGTAAAAGCCGTTGATTACCACTATCAGAGTTATCTAACTTTTTTGACCTTAATTATAAAATATTGTATTTCTAGTAACTCTAATATTTTAGTTTATAAAGTGTATACATAGCAATAATGATTAACTACAATGAGTGGCTGGTAGTCACTAGTATCAGTTGGAATCCAGTAAGGATGACAAACTCTGAGTCTTTATGAAGCTCTTTGTGATTAGCCAGTCCTTTATAACATGGACTTAATAAATTTTCAGTTCCAATGAAGGCATCCTGTCACCTTTCACATGAAGGGAGTTTTCTGTGCTGAACTGGAGGTCTAGAAAGCTTTATACAAGGGGTGTGTGTGTGTAAATATAAAAAATAGATCTTGGTTGTTTTTCCTCCTTAGGAACATGCTACTTTAAGGTGGAGGGAGGAAGAAGTAAGAGGCTGCTGTAAGGAGACAGAGGGAGGACATGGAGTGTCTATGCAGAATTTCTGTGCAGCCAATTTCATCCAGCAAATATGGAGAGCCAGGAAACTTGAAATAAATTCTGAGATATGAGCACATTAATGAAGGTTACACAGCTAAATATGGTCTTCAGTCTCCAATTAGTAAGTAGGGGAGCTTCTGACTGTTCACTGAGATTTTAGATGTCCTAAGGTTTCTTAAAAGGTTGTCATGAACAAAACACTCTTGACTTGGAGAATTTAACTGAATTTAATTTATTCCCAATTAATTACCTTTTAATTGCTGAGTCAGATGTTGAAAAACAAAAAAGGCAAACAGTTTAAAAATGAAAACCCAAACAACAAGAAACAAGCCCCTAAACCTCTTAGAAAAACACATTTTCTGCCCCTTTCCTAGACTTTACTTCAGTACAACATGTCTCTACTACCCTTTCTTTCACTGTATGCTACTCTTTGGCCACGCAGTGGGGGAATGGAGGAGGTTAGGTTCAGCATGTAGTGACTCCTTCCTACCACTCCCTGCTTCTTGCTCTTGTCATCTACCACTCCTTGCTTCTTAATTGCTTTTTCTGTTCCACCCTGGGTGTTGCCTGTGGGGTGTTCCTACTCCAACACAGATCCTTCATACATCATAGTCCATTTCTGTGGGTGTCCCTTCTCAGGGTTGGTTCTCCCTTGGGCTTCAGCCCTTGAAGAGGTACACCTTCCCTCCTGCACGGAGGACCTCCTTCCAAGAGTGCATCTCAAGCCCTGACCTCAACAATGTCCCCTCTCCACAGGCTTCCTTCCGTGTCCCCCCACACTCCTGCCCCAGCAGTTACAGTCCTTTTCATATGACTGTGTTGAGGTGCTGGTATCCCTCTGACTGGCTGAAAGGAAACAGCCTGTGAATGAAAATCTGATTAGGGAGAAACCTTGGGATCTAAAATGGTGTTGACTCAGACAGTCAGGCCCGAGCCTGCAGTAAGATAAATTAAAGGTTTGTCAGGTTGTGGTTTGAGAAGAGCTCAGTACTGCTGCTGGTGGAAAAGTGACAAGTGGGAATAAGACATCTGATTGCCTCTGACTTAATTTATAACATCTGAGGCACATGAACTGGATTCTACCAGTCACCTGATGCCAAAATTACCACTAAATACTTTGCAAAAGAGAGTAAATATGATAGTTAATCAAATGTCTGGTTTTGTTTTGTGATTATGTGTAGGCTAACAAGACAGAATGAAAAACAAAAATCCTTATTTTTGCTTACGGAAATTTGTATTTACTTGCTTGTGCCTTCAGTCTAACAAATAATTATTATTAAAGTGCACTCAAATTATTTTGGCAGCAGAGTTATAGGTGTAATTATCTGGATAGGCCGTGGGAGTTTTTATTGTGTTTAGCACTGTTAACATGGGTGAACAGAACTATTAATCTAAAATCTGGACAGATGATGATGTGCTGATCTGTAAATTGTTGAGTCCCAAAGTTAGTTAAAAAATTACTTCAACACATTCTGGAATACTGAATATATACATCTTGCTGGTTTAGTGGTAGAATAGTTTCTCTATTTAAAACAAACAAACAAACAAACAAATACTTTTAAAGTCAAAGGCTTTTTTTAATAACAAGTATTATTAAATTAAATATTTTGGAACACGAGTCACTTTATATAATTTAAAGATTGTACATCTGTGAGAGACTAAAAGAGTTAATACCTCAAACATTGTGGTTGCACAGCATGGTGAGTGCACAGGTGTGGAGGCAGGGGGCAGCTCACACCTGACGTAGGGGGCAGTGAGTGCTGGAGTGTGTGTAGGTTCATATTACTGGACAAAAACAACTCACAGTGTTTATTTGAGAAAGGGGCTTTACGACCACTCCCCAGCCATGCCTGAGAAGAAGATCAAGAGTTATGTAAGCTGAACAATTTGGGAGCCATTTAAGTCCTCAAGTGCTGTGATTGTAATTTGCACAGGGAGTGATACTAGAGGTGGGAACTAGCACCCGAACACCATGTCTCTTTGCCTCACATGTAAATGAGCCCAGGAAAGCCCACCCTTTTCCTCCCCTCATGTAAATGAGCACAAGAGGATCTGCCCCCTCCTGCCTTACATGCAAATGAGCCACAGTATTTAAGAAACAACGAGCTGTATCTCAGTGTGTACCCATCACCATTGCTGGCAAGACCAGGAAATAGACCAGAGATGTCACTGGAACCCAGGGTGGTGATCTGAATCTCTTCTCTACCTCTATTTTTCTTTCTCTCTCTCCCTTTTTTTATGTTATGGGCCATTCAGCCCTTTTTAAAATAACAGGGTTTACTATCCACTATTGATAACTGTTTACAGAGCTTTAATGGGGTTTTACTAGCTTGAAAAGGTTTAATTGGCTTCTGTTAAAATATAGTGTCTGCTGTTAATAAATTTTTCAATTGATCATTTTGGTGTAATGTAACTTTAATTTAGCTCAAGTGTATCTCAGACATCGAATATCGGAATGGGTTGTCCAGGACAGCCCTCTCCAGCAATAACTGCCCTACCTATTAAGAGATAAGTCCAGCCACTGCTAGCCCCTCTGATCTTTGAGGACTGTCGAGAACACAAGGGGATTCATCTCTTACCAAATTAATTCCTCACCTTGAATACAACAATGTCATGGAAAAAAGGGTCCATTACAGTACCTTAGATCTCCAGTTGGAGTGAGCTGCATTTGACAAGTTTTGCTCTTATGACCAAATTTTGATCCCTTTACATGGAATATGAAGTTTATTTCTGATTTCACAGAAAGGTATCTCAGTTTATTGAAGCTTTATATAATCTGAATATTTAAAATAGAATATTACTGATACCTGTTTTTCATTACTTCAGTAGTTGTTTTACATCTTAACATAGTTGTATCTATAGCTAATGGAAAAATCTGTAAATATTTACAATTAGACTTTGTTCATTGAAGAGTAAAGACTTAAAATACATTAACTTTGGTTTTCCATCTACTTCTAAAGCTGTTTGTAATTCAGTCATATAATAATGGGGAAGGAAATTAGTTTCTTACTGAATTGTGTTTACTTGGTAAGAATTGAAGTAAAAATTGTATGAAAACACAGGATTAATAGAAAATACAATCTAAAGTAGATATTCAGCACTTAGAAAATACTGAACAGTATTAGTAGTCTTGAAAAATGCATCTTTAAACACTTGGATGTTGTTGCTTCACACTTTTCATGAAAGGAAATCTATTTTTAATGTTAGTTTTAAATTTCAAATAGGCAGATTTTGAAAATGGGAAGTCTATGTGTATTTGTTAAATCACGTAGTCCATCATGAAAGCTGGGCTAACTTGTGAAATCTCTTATGTATCATCATGTTACATTTATAACTACTAATGCAGAATACTTGACACAGCTTTAAACAGGTTTTTTGACAGGTTACTCCTCCAAAAGCAATGCTGTTGTTGGATGACATAAGTATTTAAAGTATTACTAAAACTCATTGTAGCTGCTGCCAGTCAAAATTATCTTCAATGCTTATAATTTACTGTAATGAATCTAGCAACTGCAGTACAAAGTTTTGGCAGGCTAATTTACACAATTTAGAAAGACGTTATTTTAATATTTGGCCAGGTACCTTGAGGGCCTCCAATTTCCTCTTCAGTTCCTTCTTTCTGCAACTCATTCTCATGTTAAAGTGATTTAAAATGCTAACAAAAAAAATTTAAAGCTCTTGTTACTAATTTACCCTTGACTGACAAAACAGAAATTCCTTCACCCAGGAGGATTGTTCTTAGCCTGTCCTCCTAAAGAAGTAATTTTTATGCAATTTTACTCTCTCATCTTCTTGATAACTAGATAAAAAATTCTCACTGAAGGTAAGTTATAAAGTGTTTCCTATCTTTTGGAAATCAACAGGTGGGTTCAAGAGAAACTCAAAGAAATACTTCCTTTAAGATCATATGTTGTCATCACCTGAAAGAAGCAGCAGCCACATGCACTAGTTGGCCAACTGTTGGAAGTATGGGAAAAGCAAATCAGTGAAAAAACTACAAAATACACTTTTCCTTACACGGTGCCCAGAACAAACACAGCACAGGATGAAGATCTGGTTATCTGCGTTGCTGTGGCACCAAGGAGGAATGTGAGGCTGTGCAGTCCCATTCTTCCACTTTTCTCAAGGAATATTTGATACAACTATGCAGAATTATCACCTGCTCTTCCTCTTCCCTCAAGGACTGTTTTGTGCACCTCTGCAGATCTTATCTCTCATTCTTTCTTCTCTCTCACAAAAAACAGTTCACACTTTGCACCAAGGTATGTGCTGTGTTTATTACTCAAGAAACAATGGCTTGACCACAGTTCCACCCACTCACACATATACACTTAGATAAATACTACCCTGAGTTTGTATCTAACTCAGAGGCACAATAATCCAATACCAAATCAGTGGAACAGTTTGACAGGTTTGTCCTCCCCCCACCTCCCTCCAGAATGATGCCTTTTGGCAAGATTTGTGTCCTCAGCTACACTCAGTGATTACCTGGGAATAAAGTGTGTGTGATTGCAATCCTTTTTGTGTGTAGTGCTCTATGCACAAACCTACAGTTTGTGCATTTATCATAGGCAATCTCAAAGAATCTGTGGAAGTTGCATAGAAATAAACCATACTATTTGTGAACCTGACTGCTTCTCTTGAATGCAACTGGACCTACTGCATATGGGCTGTTCATGCACCTGGTGACAGGCCTATAGTTATGGCAATAATTGGTATAACAATTACTAGATAAATCCAGCTGCCCCTAGCCCCTCTAATCTCTGAGGACTGGCTGGAACAGAAGGAAATTCATCTCTTACCAAAATAATTCGTTACCTTAAATGCAACAGCCAATAAGCTCATTAATTCAAACCAGTCACAGGACACACTGTCACTTACTCATCCAAAAAGGAGACAGAAGGGAGACAGGGCATGAGGAGGTGTGTAAAAGCTGGTAATGAGTTGTTCTGAGAAAAGGGAGAAGCAAGTAATGTGTTGGGAAAATCTGGAAGACACAGTTCTCTATATGGACAGACTTTGCTTCTCTGCTTGTGAAGTAATTTGTTTTTTAGCTATGAAGGTTATTATTCATGTCAAGTGTTTCGCTTTCTGTTCTTGGAACTTTTTTCAGTCTTCTTCAGTAAGAGTGTGGGTACACTTGGGAACAATGTGACATGAGGCAAAATGTAGTCCCCAGCCTGGAAGTTAAAGCTGAAATCAAATTGTGAAGTGAGTATAAAAAAGGAAAGGATAGGGGAGAAAGATTAATTTAAATGTAATAAAGAATATATACAGATGATAATCAGCTGTTCTACCATGCCCTAACTTTCTATCTTCTATGGGGTTGGTAGGAGCATCTTATCAGGAACATACTCTAACTGCAACTGTAAGGGGAAAGCAAACAACTTAAAACCAAAAATCTACTCAGGATAGCACAAATTATATATATAAAAATATTAATAATCTAGACACTTCTTTAAAAATTAAATTTTCATCTCTCTTATTCTTTCACTATCATTAGTGGTTTCTTGCAAGTATGTTAGTGAGTTTTCAGAAGGAATTTCTAGGACAAGAATAGTGTAGGTAACACGACTATATAATGAATTTTCAGTTAAATATGATTTTTTCAAATGTATGTCTGTTCTTAGGTAAAAAAGACTCATTACAAGGATTCCTCATATTGTAGGAAAGTGACAGCTGTGAAAACAGACTGAATTCTGATTTCATGCGGTGGCACTACAGCAGAAAAAAGTGTCTTCTGAAATGAATTGTTTGGAGAGCTCACACATCCATTTTGCGTGATATTGTTAACGCTTTTCGGGATGAATAAATCATCGCAAGTTTTTCTATATGCATGCCAACAGACAAAGGTCAGCATACAATATTTAAAAGAAAAATAAGAAATCTATTACTGCAAACCATGGACCAGCTAATCGAAATGTTGGTTTTGCACAGAAATACATGAGTATATAATTACAGGTATAATTAATTACTATGTACATGCAAATAAGCATTTAATAGCTCAATAGCAGTCTATGCTTCACTGACTTTCAAAATTATGCAAAATAACAGCATTTCATTAGTTTGGTTTAAAAAGTAGAAGACACAAACCTATGTGCAGTGGTTACTGCCATTGTGTGATGCACATTGATAAAAAGCACATTATTTTAAGAAATGTCATTCGCTTTCTCTTATCTACACACTTATAAAAGAGTAAAGGGTACATGAACTTATTGATATTTTTTTCTGATTATTGTGGTGAAAGAGCCCAGATTAATCATTTAAGTTTCATTAGGACCTCAGATGTAAAATCCTGAATGTCTTCTTTCCACTGCTCTTGCAAGCCCTCACTTGGTACAGCTTTCCCATTCAGGATCAGATGCTCAGATAGGTGTTCAGGTTGAAAGCGTCACTGCTATTGCTGCAGGTAGAAGATGACCTTAATAAACCAATAGTCTGAGATACTTTTTATCTCAGAAATAGGCATGATACAACTGAAGAAGGAAAGAGGTTGGGAATGAGCCATGCTTGTACTGTTATCTTATGTTTTAACATGCAGCAACTTGTAACCCTGTAAGCAGTCTAATACGCCTAATCTATTTTTTTCATTTATGCTTGCAAATTTCAGCCAAGGTGAAAGACCAGTAAGTCTAACTTGCCCCATCCCCCGATGACTCACAGACTGGATTTCAAGCAATTTCATAGCTCAATAAAGGAACAACCCTTTGTTACCTCTGGCTGTTTCTGTTATTTCAGGACATGTACCACAGCCACCTCACTTTCTCAACTGAACTTTTTTCCAGACACAAAAAAGCCCAATTGAGTAATTTAGCTCAATGGAGATTAAAATTTTAACTTTTCTAGTAATGATTCCTCTTGAGCCAATAATTTTTAGAAGTCTCCTCATGGGTTTCATGTTTCTTATACTCCCTATTCTTCCTGGGTAGCTACTCTCTTTAAGCCCACTAGCTGGGAACCAGCTTTATTCTGATTTGCAGCACTTTTACATGGTTACATTTGCAGGAGACCAGGTGATCTACCATTTTCCTCAATGGTTTGTGCTTCTACAGCTTTGAAGTGTTTTAAGCAGATTAAGTCACAGTGTTTATGAAAGACATATAAAGTTTAAACACTGGCTTTTCTTTTTTTTTTTTTTTTAATGAATACTGTCAGTCTACAGATTTACATGTGATTACATTCTAATTTTGTGGCAACCTCTCAGAATTTTTCCCATGATTTCTTAAATACATAATGTTGAGTGCTTTGTGATACATTCAAAGAGAATATTGTCATACATACAAACACTGACTTGGGTTTTTTTGGGGTAGGATGTAATTTATATTAGATGCCACTTGAGAGTTTGGCAACTTTACTGTAATTATTTCAGGTATAAAGATTCCTCTGTTTTCATAAATAATCAGCGACAACTATCTCTTATTTTGTGTGTATGTCTAGAAAATTTCTCCCTTTCAGAGACTTCTTTCAGGAACTAAATCTCTAATTCAGTTTAAATGTGCTCAATGTTTTGAAATCCCCATCTTTAGATATATCTTCTGATGTTGAATCCACAATGTAATGTAGGCTTAAAAGGTGGAATTTAGTTATCTGAACAAGTTTATAAGTGTTGTGACACTTTATCAACACAATCCAGACTCGGGATCTCAAAGATCTGTTTTATCATGAGCAGCTCTTCCAAATTTGCAAAAATAATTTTGAGAATTGTTTCATTTGAAATATTTTTCAACAAAATAATTCTTCTATTTTTATAAATTCAATAATTATTTGAGAGTGCATAAATATAACTACTAGCTACAGAAATGAAACTCCAGCAGAATGTCTGTTCACCTTTCCCAGATGTAGTGAAAGAATCATGAAACCAAAGGTTTTCCCAAATCATGCACTTTTCTTCAATCTTGCCTCATTCTTGAGTCACAAGAGGCCCTCTTCCATAGCAATACGGTAAGTAAGTTCAGACTACAACAATATTATGACTATTAAAATTGAACATAATGCATAATGTTCTCCTCAAAGCTTCAGTTTCAAAAATTAAGAATTTGATCCTTTGGTTCAGCTTTGAGCACATGTAGGAAGAGCTGATTACCCAAGTATTACTAATGACATCCAGTAATGTATCCAAACCAAACAAAATGTGCTGCGTTATTTGATTTTAATGCATTTCATGTTATCTCATGAAATTTATGTTATTTCCCCATCACCTTCAGACAGAAAACCATACATAAACAAAGGGACCTGCCTCAGTGAAGGCTTGGTCTCGTCCTTTGCTAATGTAAGAACAATAGAGATATAGTGCAGACCTGAAGTTGCTATAGTCATCACTATCTACAGAGCTATTGTCTGTATGACTATTTACTGTAGTAGTCCAAAAAGGATTGTTATCCCAAATTTATCTAAAATGTATCAGTGGATGAATTTTACATAATTCTACAAATAACCAAAGAATTCAGATTTGTGAAGTAGCAATGAATTTGAAGGTCTGAAGCAATGGGGTGCTTTTTAAAATCTGCCAACTTAAGGCAGTTGTTCAAAAGTTTCCTGAAGTAAGACAGAGGTCCTTCAGCAGAAACAGCATATAACTAAAGACTAGCACGACCCACATGCACCAGCTGGCAGAGACACTCAATATTGATTTTTGTCCTTACCTTAATATCTGGAATTCTATTTGTCAACAAACCCGAGATGGCATTTTACAGCTATATGTTTCCAGGATGACTAACTTAAAATTGAAACGTTTATTATATTCAGTCATAGTAAGACTCAAAGAAGTTTTTCTGTTATAATGACATTGTAGTATGTTAATAGAACTTTTTGTTTCAAGTGTTAACATCTGAAGTGCTAAGGCTTGGACAATAGGCCCAAGCCAGAGTTGACCTATAGATGACTCCTGTATATTTTATAACTGATAACCATTGTGCTAACGGGTGTTATACTAAGTTATAACAAACCACCCAGTCTGATGTAAAAGGTAGAAATGTTGAAGCCTGAGCAACAGGCCCTGAACCGAAACTGTTAACTCAGTATGTAATCCCTAATGAAATATGCATGGAGGATGGAGCTATGATGAATGTATCCTTCCCTTCCTTTGTATGTGAATAGAGTAACAGAGTCATGGAGGCAGGTGTCTGTCTCCAAGACCTGATGTGATGAATGTACCTTTCCCTTCCTCTGTATATGAATAGGGTAACAGAGTCATGGAGGCTGGTGCCTGTCCTCAGGCCTGATGTGAGACCTTGTGCATAATCCGATCAGATAAGCAGAGAAATTCCCTTAGCTTCTTCCTTGAGCCCTGGCCAGGCTCTGGGGGGAACCTAATGTGAAATTTAAACCAGATATTTCCGCTTAAAACAAAGGTGCCAGCTATTCTGGCTTGCTGATTTTTAGCATATAAGGCTGGACCCGCTCACAGTGACTTTGGAAGCCTCACCCACGGGTGGAGGCACCGCGTAGATTTCCCACTCCCCGGGACAGGCTCTCCAAACCCTCGCTGTAACCGGGGCTGCCCAGCCACTGCGGGGCTGGATGATGGTGACGTATGCAAGTGGGGATGGAGCTTTCTTAATCGCTATTCTGTCTCTCAGGTAGTAATGATTTCATGCATTACCCTGTATTTTCCTATTTGTTTAAGTGCACTATTTTGTCTTTTCTTACTATATGTTTTCTGTATTATTCTATTATTTTGTTATTTCTAGTAAAATACGCCTGCTCTTTTCACTCTGGTGACCGAGTTTAATTGATATCCCTGATCAGCAAAACAATATCTAATGACATAACAAAGCAGGAGTGAAGATGACAAATTTAGGATTTACTTACAAGAGGTGAACATTTGACTGAATGCATATCTGACACTGCATGAAATTAGACAAAGTCTTAAGATATACTTTGTATCTTTTGGCTATTCTACTGGATCTGTTCTTTCTCAATGTATTATCCTTTTTGAACTTTTGCTGTTTCCTAATGCAGTAGATTTTACTAAGTTAATATAGATTCTTACACTTTTAATATTATCAATATTACAGAATTATCAATAGTTCAAAATCTGACAAGCAAATATGTTTGCATGTGAGACAGGAACTGAGAATTAAAGTGACTTGATAACACTTCTGTTCTTTATCCTACATCCACTCTCTTCCAAGGGCCATGATAGTTGTTATGGTTTAGGCCTAGCCAACAACTAAACACCATGCGGCTGCTTGTTCATTCCTCCCCCTCAGTGCGATGACGAGGGGAAAATATACCAAAAGGCTCGGGGGTTGAGACAAGAACAGGGGGGGCTTGCTCACCAGTTATGGTCATGGGCAAAAAATAGACTCAACGAAGGAAAAAACACATCAATTTAATTTGGACACCACCACCACTACTAATTTACCTATCAAAACAGAGTAGGACAGTGAGAAATACAACCACACCTTAAAAACACCTTCCCCTCACCCCTCCCTTCTTCCTGGGCTCAACTTTACTCCCAATTTCTCTACCTCCTGCCCCTGAGCAGTGCAAAAGAACAGAAAATGGGATTTTCAGTCAGTTCATCACCTGTTGTTCTTTCCACTCCTTCCTCCTCAGGGAAAGGACTCCTCACACTTCCCCTGCTCCAGCATGGGGTCCCTCCCACGGGAGACAGACTTTCACAAACTTCTCCAATGTAAGTCCTTCCCATGGACTGTAGCTCTTCCCAACTGCTCCAGAGTGGGTTCCCCATGGGGTGCAGACCTTCAGGAAGACACTGCTCCAGCACAGGCTTTCCTCAGAGTCCCGACCTTCTTCAGGTGCAGTCACCTTCTTCGGCATGGGGTTCTTGACAGGCTGCAGGTGGGCATCTGCTCCACCGGTGACCTCCATGGGATACAGGGGCACAGCCTGCCCTCTCACCACGGCTGCAGGGGAGTCTCTGCTCTGACGTACCTGCCCCCTCCTTCTTCACTGACCTTGGTGTCTCCATAGGTGTTTCTCTCACATCTCACTCCTCCTGTGTTCCCCCTTGCCCAGCAGATTCTTCCTCTCTTAAATATGTTGTTGCGGAGGGGCTCCACCATTGTTAACTGGCTTGGCCTTGGCCAGAGGTGGGTCTGACTTGGAGCTGGGACAGCTTTGAGAAGTTTCTCACAGAAGTCCCCTCCCCTGCTATCAAACCCCCACCACGCACAAACCCAACATAGTAGTCCTCACTTCTCAGAATCACTTTTGCTATAACTGTTTGTCATTCTTTCACCCAGGTCTTCATCAGAGTTTAAAAGATGAGTAAAAAAATAGAAAAAAAGACAATGCAAAGGTGAATATATACACTTTGAAAATTTTCAGTTCTCCTTATTTTAAACTTACCGCAATTTGATATGCTCAGTAGAGCCAAAAATCTTGAAAGCTCTCCTTAAAGTAGAAGTAATCATGTTTAAGATACAGCAACAGATCAGAAATTACATCCTCTGAATGCTACCCATTGCTGTATTAGCATAAATTTGGGCAGAGATGACAAGTTCAAAGAAGCAGAATGGGATGCTTCCCACCATCTGACTTCTGATCTTTACAGGATGTTTAGGAAATGACACCTGTTTTTTGAAAATGTCTTTCCAGATCAGACTTCTTGTTTAACCACAGCCAGCAGCTGGGTCCCATACAGCTGCTCACTCACTCTTCCCAGAAGAATGGGGGAAACAATCCAAAGGGTAAAAGTGACAAAATTCATGGGTTGAGATAAAGACAGTTGATAGAGAAAGCAAAATCTGCACACACAAGCAAAGCAAAATAAGGAATTAGTTTACTACTTCCCATCAGCAGGCAGGTGTTCAGCCATCTCCGGGAAAGCAGGGCTCCATCATGTGTAACAGTTACTTGGGGAGACAAACAGCGTTAACTCCAAACATATCCACTTCCTCCTTCCACTAGCTGTTATTGTTGAGCACATGGTATGGAATATCCCTTTGGTTAGTTGAAGTCAACTGTCCCAGCTGTGTTCCTCCTAGCTTCTTGTGCACCCCCAGCACCATCCACTTGCTGGTGGAGCAGTGTGGGAAGCAGAAAAGGTCTTGATGCTGTGTAAGCACTGCTCAGCAATTACTAGAACATCCTTGTTTTATCAGTGCTACTTTCAGCAGAAATCCAAAACATGAACCATATGAGATACTATAAATAAATTTATCTCTATCCTAGCCAAAACCAGTAAAAGACTTCAAGTGTTAGGAAAATTGCATGAGGATGTTCTTTAAGATGCCTGTACTGGAAATCTATTTACTGGAAGTCTATAGGAGCCCAGTATATTATTTGGTCCCTATAGTAAGGGATTTTTATTGAAGGTCATCTCAGGCCTGCTGAATTACTGATGGAAAATTTTGTCATTGACTTCCAGGATGCCAGATTTGCATTTTCTTTAATTTGGCTGACAAAATCATTGAAATTATGTCATTTTAGAGGACTCTCAGTAGTTGAACATTAATTCATTTTTTAACATGAACATATATTTGCAGAGTGTACTTGTACGTAAAGAACACACTATTTTTGCATATAGAAAACTATTTGAGTCCGTTGGAGGACATGAATGAATGCAAATTATTCATATATGAGACTATACTGTAATAATCCTTGAGCCTCTACTATGTTTAACTGGAAGCAATCTTTTTGAATGTACTGTGATGAGCTTTAGAAATTTTGCTGCATTTGTAACGCATTAGGCTTATTCTCCACTTGCTTGCTTACATGACAAATGGTCTGCAATTACTAAGTTTTAAAATAAATCAGCCTAATATGTTCTATTTGCAGTGTATTTCAATATTAGCATATATTTTACGTCATCTCCATGCTTTCCCAATGCATTATCTTCTATTAAGGCTTGCCACCAATAAATATTTCTCAGTAAAACCCTGATGTTTTTTCCATAGAACCACAAAAGTCCTGCTTGGAGGGGACTTCTGAAGGTCACATTGTCCCACCTCCAACTTCAAACAAGATTATTGCCAATGTTTGAGTAGGTAATTTATGGCTTTTTCTATCTGAATCTAGAAAAATCTCCAACAATAGAAGTGCTGCATTGTCATCCTTGTATTCATAAGAAAGATTCTACCCTTTAATGTTCTTAAAAATCTCAAATGTTATGTTCCTGAACAAGTACAACACTTACTTAAACACTTTTTTCATTATCCTGCCAACCCAAAGACTGTAGACTTTGATTCAAACAACATTCCTCAAGTGAAATGGCAAAACCCCAGTATCTTAATGTTGATGCTGAACTGTCTGATTTCTTAAAATAGTGATTTCTGATGAAACTGAAGAACATATCAATTCTGACTTAAGAGTCTTTGAGGCTGCTATAGAAATAGACATTGCCAATAGGGAATCATAAATTGAGTTGTCAAAATCATGATCTGCAGGAGTCTCCATGACTGATTTTCATATAAGTATTGAGTTTGCTGAGCAACTGTTATGCATAGCATAACAGAATTGATATTTTCATAACTCTTCAGCTTGCCCTGGTGAATAATTTTCAATGGATGGATTTCCATCAGGAGATGTTTCTTTAATCAAACCACTTCATGAATGATGTTGGCTTCAGCAAAGTTACACTGCAAAGAAAAGTTAGGGAAAGTTCTCCCCTACTCCTTTTTTCTATATTTTTTAAAATAGAATATATATTAAATATATATTAAAATGTCACAATAATTTAAAGAAACATTCTGCAAACAATATGTTTCCACTCCAGTTTTTTTCTGTTTTCTCCAGAATTTTGAAATAAACAAATCTTCAAAATCTGCAAATCCTTACCTAAATTGAATTAGTCTTCCATTCATCTAAAAAGAAGGTTCATGCTGTTTAGATGAACTGTATTTTATATATGTTAGGAAATGTCTGTGGTACTTCTTGAGGTGAATTAAACACACGTTTGTGCTTAAATATAAAAAAGTAATTTAATGACCAATGTACTGGTCAGAATCCTACCTCACTGTTCTACGTGGAGTCTGAAAAGATGCATCACAAGCAGATTCCTTATACACACTTTCACTAGCACCCATCCAGACAGCAGTTACATGGGGCACCTCAGCTCAGCCCTGGGTCAATCTCCTGGCCCAGCTCGGCTGCCTGAAGATGGTTCCTGAGCTTGGGCTCCTGAGTGTTCCCATTCCAAGGTGGCCACAAAACAATGCTGAAGCTGTTCTTACCACTAAGGGAAACTTTACTCCCTTGCAAGCAGTCACTCTGTCTGTGGCATTCTTGTTTCAAGCCAGTTTAATTGCTTCTTGTAGTTGGGTCTTCTTGCCCTCCGTGCCAGATCATTCCTCCATTACGAATTATTACTGCTGAGCAGTTATAGTAAGAATTTCTGCTCTGATTATTAGAGGTTGTTATAGCACTGTCATAAGCCCTTGTCATTGCAACAAAGAACTGAGTACAATTAAAAGCTCTCAGCATGTTATTGCATTTCTTTATGGACATATGTATCTTTTCTTAGTAGGCTGTAAGTTGAAGGGACTGCCAGTATATCCTCAGTAAGGAAAAGGAGATTAGACAGTTGGTCATAGCCGTTTATGAAAGTACTTTACTACCTTCTGTGTGTAAGGTGGTAACAAACATCTTACTTTAGAACTAATGTATTGTTTCTTGTTTAATTATGTGCTGATGTCAATAGTTCTATATCAGTGATCTCTATGCACTGGATCTTAGGAAAACACATCCTGCTAGTACTGAAAGTAAACAAAACCAATACTTTCAGAATCATAATTTGGTTTTATACATGAGGCTTTATCTGTTTTATCTGTGTTAATTATATAGAGTAATAGTTTTATTTAACAGACTGTAAGAAAATGTTTGCATATCCTAGGAAAATTAATCCTGTACTTTTACCAGAACAACATACTATGCTTTGCAAGTGGGATGGGCAACAGGAGCTGACAAGAGGTTGGCAGCTATGGTATTTCCTGAGGAATTAAGATAAATTACAAAACACTTTAAATATAGGACAGGGGATACCAGTAATAGCACTGAAATAAATACTGTAAAATTCACTGTAATGTTTATGAGTAGTCAAACTAAAGAGTCCTTTATGAATCTGCTTCATGTTTTTCTGTTATACTCTTGAAAAATTCTTTTAAAAATTAAGTAGTTACCACTCCAGATAGCTGCTGAAGCCAACAACTGCCACCACACCACAGTCACTGTGAAAAGACACATGCTGAGGTATTGGTACCAATATAATGAAGGCACAATGAAGGTTCAGCTTACCTGGCGTCTGAAATATCAGATTGTCAGCATCTACTCATCAGGCTGAGACAATCTCCTTTCTTCAATGCTTTTGTCCTGGTTTAGCCAGGATAGGGTTAAGTTTCCCCAGCAGTGGGGGGAGCTCCAGCCGGGTTATTCCGATCCCAGGGGACGTCACATCCTGCCGCGCTGCTGCTGCTGAGGCGACCGGTCGGTCAGCACGTGTGTTGTACCACTGCTCTGTTCGGTAGCTATTTGGCTTTGTTCATTGTTATCGCTGTTGTTCTTATTGTTATTGTTGTTGTTTGTTGTTGCTGTTGCACTGTTGTATTAAACCTTCCTTATCCCAGCCCGGGGCTTTGTACTTCACTCCCTTTGTGGGGGAGGGGCAGCGGCCGCGTGGTCTCAGACCCCGGCAGGGACTAAACCACCACAGATTTCTTCCAGAAAGGTACAATAAATGGAAATGCTAGTACAGAATCTGCAAGCCATCTCAGTTAATCTGATATTGCCTGGAAACCTTCATTACTGTAGAATTCATTTCAGAAAGACAACTTTATGAGATTATAGTCTCACAGAAAGGGAAACAGGAACGTGAGCATTCCTCACAGGGAGAGAAATTACAGCATGGGCTCTTTGTTAAACCTTACAAGAACAACTACAGGAAAGATCCAAAAAAGGTTCTGAAGAGTATTGGAGACTGATCAATATAAAACATATTTTCAAAATGTAAGAAATGAGGCTGGTAACTTCATGTTTTCAGCTTCAAATTTCTTTGATTTAGAACTTAATAACTTCAGAACAAAAACTAATTCCATCCACAATGCTTTGTCTTCAGGAGGAATTGCCAAAATATATTTATAAACTTGGTGTGTGAGACATGAGGCTTTTATTGGTTTTGGCTCTCAAAATGTACAAGACAATCAAGGGACATGAGAAATTATTGGTTTAGTATTCATCTTATACAAGATAATATAAGGTCACAAACCATTCTGTTTTGCTCAGGTTTTAAAGTAAATGTTAATTCTTTTGGTATATGTTGTCAGCAGTGACTCTTGAGAGAGTTTAGCAAGATGTGGACTGCCTTCAGATGTTTAAGGTCATTGTTCCTGACACGTGGCTTGCTGGCAGCTTGTCTTCTTGTGCTGTGAAATTGCTTGTGGCCCCTGAAAATGTTCTGAAAGTGAATATATAACATACTGTAAGCAATACAGAAAGCCAGTAATCAAAAAGACCTGTAAAGGGTGGAAAATGCAGGAAAAATATGTTTACATTCATTCTAACTATAGTAGTTCAAGTGGTACTTTTCCACTAAAGTATTACGAGTTGCTGGGGCTGCATATGTTACAGGCAGTACTTGTAATTATAAGTATTCACTGGAAATGTCTACTGATTAGTAATGTTATTTCTAAATGGCAAATTACCATGTTGGCAGTATATATTGTTTACTAATATGACCATGAAAATACAGATCATCAGAAGTTTTAACTTGTTTCATAAGAAATACCCAAAAAAAGAGGGATAACATTATATTTCAGAAGTAAATGTAAGTTTCCTTTGTCTTTCTTTTATAACACATTTTAAGTATTTTTAAAGAGTTAAATTATGTTTAAAAAACCAAAACAAAACATAATGACTTTCAGTGTTGAAGCTCTGATTTAGAAATCATGGTGAGATATGTCTTTTGGTAATTCTAAGTTTCTAATAATTCAAGGAGAGTGATATGGGGCTGGGAATGCAACAGACTTACATTTTGTGAGTGAAAGTTTTAAGTACTAGCATAAATATAGATTTTCTGTGAACCTTTCCATGGTAATACTAAACACACATCTTACTGAGACTAATTATAACAGATTCAAGCACTGAAGAAACTTGCACAAAGATCTGTGATATAAGTCAGCAGGTAACAAGACAGCGGTTTGATAAAGTTGCTTATATTTCCCTAGAAGGTCACTGAAGTACTATCTTCAGCACATTTTAGAGTTTAACAAGCCTAAGTTTTGTCAGAGCATTTTTACCCTGAATAATTCAAAAGAATTATGAAATGTTGCTTTGTGTTACTTGTGAATGATGTATGAAGAGTACCATCATAGAAGGCTTTCTTTTACCTTTGATTTCTGTGGCAGTCTGTCAAAATACACTTCCTTGTTTGTTGCTGGTTTCACTTTACTCACTTTTTTTTTCATTGCCATTTTACTGGAGAAAGTTACTTTCCTCCTTGTATCTGATCTCTTAGAGACTGTCACATCAAGCAGATCTCTCTGCCTTGTGAGACTAGAAGTCTGAATTCAGACCTGTATTTGAAATCCTTTAAGTCCTGGGTTGAGTTTTGTAAAAATATACAGTAATGCTTTCTTCCAGAAAGGTAAAATAGATGGAAATGCCAGTACAGAATCTGCAAGCCATCTCAATTAATCTGATACCGCCTGGAAACCTTCATTACTGTAGAATTCATTTCAGAAAGACAACTTTATGAGATTACAGTCTCACAAAATATACTGAGATCTGAGTTTCCTCCATGGGCTGCCATGTGGAAATCTGTTCCACTATGGTCCTTCATGGGCTGCAGGGGGACAACCTGCTTCACTGTGGTCATCTCCAGGGGATGCAGGGCAATCTCTGTTCTGCACATGGAGTACCTACTCTCTCTCCTTCATCATGACCTCATGTCTGCAGGGCTGTTTCTCTCATTTTTTTCCTCATTTCTCTCTCTTACAGCTGCTGCACAACAATTTTTACCCTTTCTTACATATGTTATCACAGGGGCACCACCAGTGTTTCTGATGGGCTCATGTCTGGCCAGCATGGGGTCCAGTTTGGAGATGTCTGAAACTGGGTTTGTCTAACCCAGGGGCAGTCTCCAGTCTCTACTCACAGAGATCACCCCTGCAACCTTCCTGTCCCACCCCCGACCCCAATATCGAAAGCTTACTACCTAAACCCAATACACCAATCAAGACGACCCGCCTTTTCCTTCTCCCATCTCTTGAAGATTAAATGGATGAATACATTTTATGAAGGTGTGGCTGCTACAGTCAGTAGACAGGTCAGCTCAGGAAACAAGTGTGTGGTGCCCCTAAGGATGATCATCATCAGTTGACTGATTATCTTACAGAAACACAAAGCCACAAAGGTGGGTGACAGAGGAGCAGGGACATATAATAAGCATCACTGCCTAGGGATGTGAGGTAAGCAACACCGCCAGACTGGTAGCCGAGATGGAAGTGTTGATGTCATATAGAATTCAAATTGGGAAGAGATGTCTCCTGTTCAGCTTTGAAGGTGATAATGAATATAATGAGGGGCGGTGGGTCAGAGGCCATAGTACTGCATTATTACAAGTAGTGAGCATGAGAAAGCAAGTAGTTCGGAGCACTTTCCTCTCTTAGGTTAGGAAACAGTCTTGTTTCAATGCAGCTTTGCGTGCACTCCTACACCCCTTTTTACATTTAAGTAGCTGTACACCCTTTGCAATCTGTTTTGCTTTCAGCTTGTTGAGTGGCAGTGTATCTTTGATCTATAATAGGAAATGAGAAGAAATGCATTATTAATAAGAGGAAAAACAGAGGATATTATCAAAATAATGAACAAGAGAGAATGTTTTAGAGATAACTTTTAGATAGAGACAATTTTCTTAAGATTTGGTGATTCTTTTCTGTTTTCTTTTTGTCCTTCAGACAGTATCTGGTAATTTCAAGCATCTTCATGTAAATTAATCTGTAAATGAGTCTTAAGTCACTGTATATCCTGACAGTAAGGGAAACCCATGGTGCAAAGAGCAGACTCCTGCTTCACATTAATCATATTTTTGTTAGATCCTCCAAGTGAAATTCACTGGGAGTATGGGAAAAATATCAATATTTTAGCATTTTTTTCACTCCCATGAATATTTAATAGACAAATGAGATTCAGTGGATTTAACCAGTAAGATTTAGGTGAATACTAATACAGGTATATGTTGTATGAGTATGTTAAGTACTTAAATGTAAGATGGTATATAATATAGTCCAGTCAATTAAGTCTATAAATTTTAAAATATATTTCTTTACATTTAATATGTAGCCACTGTTTTCATGTCACCACTTATTTAACACTTTTTGCTACTCACATTAACCATTTATATAACTCTACTTATATTAATTCATATTAATTGACTTAAACTAGTTTAAAATTAGAGGTTAAGATGCTTTTTCAATGAGTTGACAATTGTACTTGGGTTTTGACTATTTTTAAATTCCTAAAGTAGTAGATTGCTAATATTTGCTATAGGGAAACTTACTACATACAGCCATGAAGTTAAAACTTTACCAAGAACAAAAAGTATTAATCAGTCTCATTTCAAAATATGAGAAGAAAAAAAGTGACTTCAAGGAACAGAAACTTCTAAAATGAGGCCTGTCAAGGGTGATTTCCAGAGGATAAAACTACCTATACAGAAGTTAAGTATATTGTTTTGGCCAGGTGACTTTGAATGTGACAATAATAGATCCTAATTTAATATCTTTCTATTCAAAGACTCTTTCAGAGTCCTAGATTTTGAAAATAATTTTCAGTCAATGCTAGATCCATTTAAAAGATTTTGTCATGTTTAAAAGGCTTACTAAGTTAGTTCTAGCTCATATACCTAGAATGAGGTGTGTATAATTCAAGTCTGTCTTTCTTAGCGATATTTTCTTACTCAGATTATGTTCCTGCAAAAATTCCTTTCTCTTCATATTTACATTTTCTTTCACACAAAGAAATGGGAATATCATTTGGAAGATAAGAAGATAAACTGGATTTAACTAATGTTGATACATAGACCTGAAGTGTCAGATTTTTGGACACTAGTTAGATGTTCCTTCCATCGATGTCATGAGTTATTGGTGAGGACTAGAACATTATTTTTTGATCTGTCTCATGATGAAGCAATATCTATACAAGAACATCACTATTATAATCCTTATTTATTTGATTTTTTTTTCTCCTCTGTGTGCATTTTAACGGGTGCACAGGTACTCTATGCACTGAGTGAAAATAAAGGAGTGTCAAAGTTATAAAATTGGAAATTTATTCTGTTTATAACATTTATTTGTAAATCTGTGGGCTGGCTGGTGAGTCACTGATGGAACAGCAAGCATTGGTGTGAATTAAATGCTGTATGTTATATTTTCAATTTTTATAGAACAAAAAAAACAGTAAAGGAATGAAAGATTATGGATATGTAAGTAAAATAACTGGCACAGCCTGACTGAACTTGTATACATAATGTTGTCAGAAATTAATTTCTTTTAATAATTAAAATATGGCTTTTATATTCAGGGAAATCTCTCTGTTTAAGTGCTGTCATTTTTGTTTTCATCTGTGAAGTGTATCTGAGTTGTCTTGTTTTTTAACAATCAAGAATTAGGAGCTACTCCTCTCTAGTAACTACTGTGTTTCAAAATGTGTGTGGTGCCTTAGAGACTTTAGCAAGTCACATTTTGTAACCTAGGAAAAAATGTATGGAAGTTTTAGGCTTCTCTCTTCTTCCCAAGGAGGAAATTCTGGAAATAACAAAGACAGGGGAAAGTGCATCTAAACCACTCTTAGCTTGCATTATGATTTTGAGTAGGATTGTTCTAGAAAGGTCAGTGAGCTAAATTTAGCTGATTATAGTACTTTGGTATTACAGGGAAAAATTTGTCATTTCAAGTAGTTTTCAAGACTGTCAGTAAATGACTGCAGGAATAGGGTTATTTGCTAATATCTGGTTGTTATGGAAATGATCAGAGAAGCCAAATATTGCCAGATTTCCCGAGGTTATGGCTGGTGTATCGGAAAAGCATGGATCTAGTCACTGGACTATTTTTAAAAGATCTGGCTGAGCCATGAGTTTAATCATTAAATTTTATATATTCCTCAGCATTTAATCCCTCTGTGCCTCAGTTCCCCATCTATATAGACTATTAGTAGTTCACTGACTTTCTATTAAATTCAGAAAATGAGTATCTGAACTGTAAAACTGCATACATAAAGAAAACAATGGGATACATTTACGGGATTACTTTCCTGGATCAGCTTGATTGGCAACAAAAGCCTTAGGGTTTTTTTTTTTTCCAATTTCTCAAGCCCTCAGCTTTCTGATTTTAATGAGATATGTCAGTTGTAATGCAGAACATCTGCATTTCGATTAAGTTCCTTTTGGTAACATGGATTTCTCCTTGTGTGTTATGGTGTTTTAAAAGTGCTAATCCATTTCTTCTTTGTTTTAATAAAATTTGTTGAATGTGTCTTTTTCCTTTTAATTCTTTTAGTGGATTTTTGGTTATTTGTTGTACCTCTACCTCAGTATTCACACGACACAGTACCAAAGGGAGACTTGATCGATGAGTTACAAAATATTATTTGCTTGGTTTTGAGGAAGATTTTATTTTTCTTTTTTCTTTCTCATTCTGCTCCCAAACTATGCTGTGATAATAGCAATTATTTGTTTAAGAGAAGTGGAACCAGTACAAAGAAGATCTTAGGGGGTGTAGTTTTGTCCGAAATTATTGCCTCAGTGTGACATTTGATGTTTTAGAGATTGTGCTGGAGATTTATATGGTCACAGAATACTGTTATATAGTATTTTCTATAGTTTTGGAAGTTTATTTATTTATTTATTTATTCCCTTATTTATTTTTACTAGGAGCCATGGAGACATGCAGCTTTATACTAGCATATTTTACTGCCCTATTTTAACTACTGTTTCCATGGTGACTTTCCATTCCAGCATTTTTGTGATTGCTGTTTTAATAGGCTACCAAAGAGTCACCATCTACCAGTACAGAATAACTAGGCAGGGAACGAGTTAAGTTGAATGTGTCCAAAGGAAATCAGGGTTGTGTTTTACTTTTGACCTTTTCTTGAAGATTTCTTTTTCTAAAACTCTTCAGTTTAAGAAACAGAAGATTAAGCTTCAAAAATATGTTTGTAGAAATGAAGGTTTCCTTAGCTGTCCTGTGTGAGTGTCTTCACAGCTGTGATAAAAAAAATTATCATCCCTCTGTTAACTTTCTTTCAAGAAANAAAAAAAAAAAAAAAAAAAAAAAGTAGGCTTTTTATATTATTCTATCATGACATTAATTTTCAAGTTATTTATTATTCATAAAGTTCCTGTGGGATGTACATTTGTGTTTCAAGATTAGGAGCCCCGTCTCTTGTTAAATAAATAAATACTTTTTTCCCACATTTCTTAATTCATGCAATTTCCTTTGGTCATTTGGTCAATGTTAATTAAAAATTGTGAAGTTTCCTTTAAATATCTTTGAACATTTTGAGTTGACAGCTGCCTGACATCTTGCTTCAGTCTCTTATTTCATGATCTGCAATTTGTGTCCCTATTCTTCATTTTGTCTTATTACTGAAACTGAGATAAATCACAAATATGAAGCAAGATTGAAGCAAGATCTATGATCCTTCCTTTGATAAAGCACTAATAAAAACAATGTGTTCTTTTCATAGCAAAATAGTAGGTAGCGGTGCCAATATTGATGCTGAAAGCCATTTTCTTGAACAGTGACATTCATGTTTCTAAGATGAAAGAAATATTTCATTATTCACTTTGCTTTTTTTCACTGCTTTAGATTGTGGTCTCACAGATTATGTTTCAATAGGCAGAATTTTTTTTTTTTTTCAAATTAAGTTCTCAGGTTTTGTTTGGGTTTTTCAGTTGGCGTTTTTTTTGCCTATTATGGAAGATGGTTAACTTATTAACAGGCTGAGAGTACTGTTTTTGACATTTTGGGAAGCAGGGAAGAAGATGGAAGGTCTAAATCCACAGATATTTTCTACAAAGTCTGTATGCTAATACTTAATTTTTTAAACATCCTTCTACATACCTTACCTTTTAACACAAATTTTCTTACCCAAATAAATACTTTTTTAAATGTATATTTTAAATCTACATAATTTGCAGACTTTACCACACATTTTGTATCAGGGTTATTTTCCTTTTCACGTAAATGAAGACTGAGAAAAACTTATGTTCTAGAGTGAAGTTACCAGAAATACTTTCAAACCTGACTGAGGTAGGTAAGTGTGCTGATGTTGCTTGTGATTGCTCACTGGTGTCTGTGAAATGTACGCTGTAAGATAAAAGATAAAATTAACAACCATTAACATTTTTAATTTTGCTACTTTAATACCAATTATGCATAATTTATCTGTGTGCAAGGAAAGACTGATTCAATTGTAAATATTAAGCAGTATTAAAATTTAAACAGTAAATATTCACTGAAAACTTCTACTGTTCTGAGTTAATTGCATTATTTGTTATATATTTGCAATATTTACTATATATTATACCATATGTTAAATAAAGATGATTTACCGATTTAAGTACAAGAAAAAATTCCTGTGTACATCTTGAAAAAGCAAAATAAATAATCCATCCTCTTTTGAAACTCTACACAATATAACATAAATTATTCAGTTATCATTTATCCAACTGATTGTTAATTTAATCTGTTCATATGAATAGAAATCCATCGTTTTTGAGGACAACACACCTTTTGTTATTTCTTTAGTGAAAAATCATTAGAGTAATAAAGACAACCAACAGGTCAATACTCCTTCATATTTTCCTGTGAAAACTATTTTTAACATTAGAATTTGCTTTTTTCCTCTTTTGAAAAAATCAAAGTAATTTTAAAAAATATATATAGTTTTGATATATTGCATCTGATTTTATGGAAAATAAATGTTTTAATTTCAATAAAAGATAGAAAGTAAGATGTATATTGGGTGTAAATGGCAAGGTTTTCATCGGGGACACTGAAGGGATAGCCTTTGCGGGAGGCAGCCAGGGGCTGCCCTATGTTCAATACTAGTGGCTCTGCAAAGGACACACCACAGAACACATCTTAGCCCTTTGTAGTGAATGAAAGGCTGTATTTTAGGAAGTTTCTATTTTTATTTTTATAGAACACACAACTGAGCAGAGGAAAGGGGTGTGGGGGAGCAAGTAAGTGGCTGTGTGGGTGCTTGACTGTAAGCCAAGGTCAACCCACAACAACATGGTAACTATTCTACCTTTCTTTTTTAAAAAACAAAATAAAACATTTTTGTCCTCAAAAACTGAAAAATTTAAATCTGGAAAGAGCATTATCCTGCATTTTGCAGTGGAGATAGTACTTTTCTGTAGTTTCAAAGAAACAGCAATTTAATCTTGATCTGTTTCCTCTTACATGCTAAATCAGGTGCAACCAACTCTACAGCTGGTTTTGCATATTTTATATAGAAGATGAATATTTAACAGACTAGAGATCCAAATGAGTCCTTTCTATCATCTCTACTCAGATGATTCTCTATTTTGAAGAGTTTTTGTCTGACTGAATCATTTGTATTCACAAATGCAATGTACATTAAGTTCTGATCAGCAATGCCCGAACAGTTAATAACAGGAGTTTTATGTTCTCTTTTACAGTGCTGTGCTACCAGGGTGACATGCCAATTGCTCTACACTTGATTTTTTTTTTTTCACTCTTTTCATTATAGCTGTACAGGTTAAAATGCATGACCTTAGGGTGTAGATTTGCTCAGTGTGCATTACATATGTGCTCCAAATATGCTCCTGTTGAACATGCAAATCATGAAAGACCAAACATCGTTTGCTTCATATTGCATTTTATTCAGTTCAAAAATAAAAATACACAGACAGGGCAGCTTGGTTCATGCCCTGTTTGAGTCAATTGTGCTGTACATAATTTGTATGTTCGTTTTCATTTACTAGATTAATGCTATTATTATTTGGGGGACATTAGCAACATTAGAAAGAAATACTTGAATTTTATGCCTGTTTTATCTTTCAATTTAAAAGTCAAAGTCATGGAGACTTTTTAAACTTTTGGAAATGTCTTTGGGTGGTCTGTGACATAGAAACAAACCAAAAAAAAAGTCACAAATTTAGTCAGGGTCAGCGTTACTTTACAACACAGCTGGTTTTGTATCACTCTTGTATCTGGGTTTATTTTCAATTTTGCTTCTTGTTTCTTTATTTGTGGTCAATCTGATATTATTCTGGATTTATTTAATTCTTTTTTCCTTGGAATTTTAATGATATGTCTTTCCTGTTTTCAGAGCAGAGAATAAATCCTACAGGAAACCTGATTGGAAGGCCTTTCTCTCCCTTTCAGAAAGAGAAATTAATCAAATGAATCTACCAATAAACTCAGAGCAACATTTTCTTTCACATTAAATTCAGTAAAAGACTATTTTTCAGTTGATAAGATTATTATTACAAAACACTTATTACAAAGGTTTTTATTATTAATTTTTCTTATTAAACTAATATGAAAAATATTTAAGGTGATTTTTCATTTTAATAGCAGCTTTTCCTTATATGCTAATGAAAAATGAAAACATAAACTTGTTTAGGTTTGCGTATTTGATAATGTAGGATTGCATCTTGTTTTTCTCTTCCATCAAACATTTTTCAATAAGGACATTTAAAACATAGAAGAACATGTTTGTATATATTCAGATATTAAAAGGCCAATATAAGGAAAGATAAATTTCATTTAGCTATCTATTTTGCATATGATATTCCATTAATCTGCATTTTTTCATTTATGTTTCATACTTTGGACCTATTAAAAAGTTTTGAGGAATTTAAAGTAGTAATTAAAAATATCTATTTAGAAGCTGTGTTTTTTTTAATTAGCCTTCATTCAAGGCCTAACCTGGTCAACAGTCAGCTCAGTATAGTTCTCTGGCCAAGTCTATGTTCAAATAAATAAAATTTCCAGAGTAGAAACAGAAATTCTGAATTCAATTTTATTTCATTAAAGTTCTTAATATCATCTTCTGCTTGCTTTGAATTTATATATCTGTCAGTGCTAAAATATACAAATATTGCTAAGATTCACAATCAAAAAAAAATCTATCAAAATGTGTCATTGTGAAGAGTGAGAGTATCTTCTACTGGTTCAAAGATAAGTCCCATTAGAGCTCTGTTGCTATGGAAGTTGTTTGTCTTCATAGAGAAATATCATTGTTTTTTTCCGTTAGTTATGTGTAATGATAATTTATTAAATGTGAGCTAACTGCATCACTGGATTTTGCCCAAATCGTATTTTCAGGGATAAACTCTATTGCTGGTTTTATCTGTTTACATGTGGCTAATATTTTTTTTTGTACATTTTTAGCACATTTAGCCTTTTTATTGTTCTTTCAGTAATTCTCTGGGTTTATTGCTGACCAAGCCATTTTAATATTTTGCTATATTTCCTCAGATACATGTGATCTACATAATCTAGAATCCTTGTTATAAACTGGAGAGGCAAAATTGTTTTCCAGTTTGCTTTAAATCTCTTCTATCTCTTCCTTACAAAAAAGTCAAATATTTTGTCAGCATTGTGTTAATTCTATGTATCCTTCATTTCCTGCCTTAGTGCATATTAATTTTATTGCATATTCTGACAATGTGATGATTACATTAAAGATTTCTGTCCAGCACTTACTTTATCACATGGACTTACCACAGTGTGCTAGACATAAAGCATACATTATGCACTATGCAGTCAGATATCTAAATTAAATAAGGATATATCTAAAGCTACAATAATTATTATTGAGGAACATCAAGAGCTGGCACTTCCTGTGACATGTTCTTTCCCCCCAGCTATTGTGAAATTTGGGATCTATGTTCTCTTGCTTTAGAAGGTGGGGAGGTGGTAGTGTTTCTCTAATAAACTTTGTCAAGATCTCTTTTTAAAGGGGATTGAAGTCTGTTGATTTGTTGTTAATGTTAAGGCTACATGCTTCACTCACTACTGTTCCTCAGAGTACATAGTTTTTACACGTTTGCCTAAAGAAGTTTTAAATAACAGAGATTTTGAATATCCTTTTAAGTACAGAGTACATTTTTTTTTTTCTCAACAGACCAAAATACTTTATGCACCTTGCTATCATGAAAAAAAAAATAATTTCTAAACACTGTTTGTAAATGAAACAGTTTCTTTTATGTATGTTTATGTCTGTTTTCATAATGAAAATGAGTTAACCTTTGAGCAATGCCTAGCTTTTGATGTCTAGTATTTGTTACTTTATCGTTGAGGATAGAATGCTAGAAACGTTTGAGATTTTATTAATGCATTTTTAATAACAATGATAGAAGGGTGTAAACACCTTGATCTTGCATGGTGTAAACACCTTGATCTTGCATGGCTTTTTTCCTTGAAATGTGGCTCAGCATTTGCAAATCCAGATCCCATAAGTTAGGATTCTTATGGGTCAATTCCAATTTACAGTTTTTTTTTTTTTTTTTGAGTTGATCACTGTTTTTCATTTTGTCATTAGAAGAAAACATGCTCCTTTTGACAGATTCATCTGCTTACATTCAATTACCACCATTTTTCCAAATGACAATCTCTTATATTTTAATAGCCAAAGTGTCCAAGATGTAGATGTGTGCAAAATCTGTGGTTTATTTCCATCAAGGGAAGCACATGGCATCAGTACTTTCTGCTTAAACACCACCATACTAGACTTAAATTGGAACACACATATGAATACCCAAAGTATAGATCTTATAAATAACACCAACACACCATGATGTTCTTACTTTTGCTTTTTAGAGCAGTCAGTAGATTCTTTGTGCATTATATCAATGATTATATAGACTACTTGCTGTGAAGAGGCCTCTGTGGGTCTTCGGAGTTCCACGTAATGAGATCCAGCACACTTGCTCTAAGCAACTGTTGGGTTTATGTCCACTTTGTGCTGTGGATAACACTGAGTGAAATGCCAAATAAAATACTGTTCCATATAAAATTACAGAAGCAAGAGATCTCTTTAGCACTCTGTCATATTGCTGTGCTGCTTCTCCTGTGGGTATAGAATAGTCTAGTTTTTATTCATTCTTTTACATTTCTTCATAGCTTACCAGGAGACTCCCACAAAGACACACTTAATGGTGATTTCTTCCATTGTTGACTTGGTTGCAAGCTGTGTTGGCTTTGTGTGTGTGGTGGGGGATTTTGGTAATGGGGAAGAGGGCTACAGCAGTGGCCCCGGTGAGAAGCTTCTAAAAGCTCCCCTGGCTGCAAGTTCGACCCACCTCTGGCCAAGGCTGAGCCAGTGATTGTGGCTCCACCTCTCTGATAACATATTTAAGAAAGGGAACCTAGGACGTGGTGTTGGAGTTGGGAAGAGGAGTTGTGAGGGAGATACCTATGCAAACACCCAGGTCAGTAGAAGAAAGGAGGAGTGGGGGAGGTGCAATGGAGCAGAGATTTCCCTGCAGCCCATGGTGAGAGGGCAGGCTGTGCCTCTGCAGCCCATGGAGGTCACCAGTGGAGCAGATGCCCACCTGCAGCCTGTGGAGCACCCCATACTGGAACAAGTGACTGCACCTGAAGAAGGCTGGGGCTCTGCTCTCTTCTGCCCATGCTGAAGCAGTCTGCTCCTGAAGGACTGCACCCCATGGAAGGGACCCATGCTGGAGCAGTGTGTGGAGAGCTGCAGCCCGTGGGAAGGACTCGTGTTAGAGGAATTTTGTGGAGGACTGCCTCCCCACACTGGAGCAGAGGAAGAGTGTGAGTCCTCGCCCTTAGGAGGAAGGAGCAGCAAGAACAACAGATGATGAACTGACTGCAACCCCCATTCCCTGCACCACTAGGAGGGAGGAGGTAGAGAAATCAGGAGCAGAGCTGAGCCTAGGAAGAAGAAAGGGGTGGGAAGAAGGTGTTTTCATGATGTGGTTACACTTCTCACTGTCCTACTCTGTTTGATTGTTAAATTAGGTGGTGGTGGTTGTGCTTGAATTAAATTGATGTTGGTTTTCTTCCCCTAAGGAGTCTGTTTCTGGTGACCATAATGGGTGAATCATCCTCTCTGTGCTTAATTGAGTCCTGAGCCTTTTGCTGTATGTTCTCCTTCCAGTTCCTGAGCAGGAAGGAGTGATTGAGAGGCTGCATGGGGCTCAGTTGCCCTCTGGGTTTAAACTGCGACACAAGCATTTAACTACTTCAGGGTGGTTGAATGAAAGTGCAAATAAGAATTTTAATTTAAGTTTACCTGTAATGGTTAAAAATGGAAATAAGAAAACATAAACAGCTTTTTAGTTTATGTGGGAAAATGATCAATACTGTATTTGTCTTAGAAATGAATGTTTTTTTTATCTTCTTGAGTACTAGTATTTTTAAGCAAAATGTTAGGCTTCTTTAATGATTTGATTTGTCTTTCAGAGCCAGGGACTGTCTCAGCTAAATCCTTCCTGAATTTGCAGCAGTACCTTCCTTCAGAATATAACATAAAACTTGGAAAATTTTGATTTGTTCGCTTTCTTACTAGTGTATTGGCAATTTGAATGGGAAGAGTCTTGAGTTCATAGTAGTTACATTTCTATTATTATTATACCGCTAAGGATTTTCTCTTTCTTTTTCACTCTTTATGTTTGTCTGGTCAAAACGGCTGTTTTATTTTCTCTTCCTATATTGCTGCTTTGTCAGTGTACAAGTGTTTGTTCAGCCTTCACTTTCTGAAGTGAAGCAAACCCAAGATAATCTGAATCAGTAACTGTGGATTCCTGGCTGTATTTATTTACCAAGAGACAAAAAGAGATAGGGAAAGGCTATACAACAATTAACTGTGTTAAGGAATCTTCGGGGGTGTTGGTTAACAGCTGGCTCAATATGAGCCAGCAGTGTGCCCAGGTGGCCAAGAAGGCCAATAGCATCCTGGTTTGTATCAGAAACAGTGTGGTCAGCAGAAATAGGGAAGTGATTGTCCCCCTGTACTTGGCACTGATGAGGCCACACCTCAAATACTGTTTGTGGTTTTGGGTCCCTCACTACAAGAAAAACATTGAGGTACTGGAGTGTGTCCAAAGGAGGGCAACCAAGCTGGTGAAGGGTCTAGAAAACAAGTCTTATGAGGAGTAGCTGAGGGAACTGGGGTTGTTTAGCCTGGGGAAAAGGAGGCTGAGGGGAGACCTCATCGCCCTCTACAACTACCTGAAAGGAGGTTGTAGCGAGGTGGGTGTTGGTCTCTTTTCCCAGTGTCCTCATTAAGCTAGGATAGGGTTCAGTTTCCCCCGCAGCGGGGAGAGAGCTCTAGCTGGGTTATTCAATACGATGCTGATGTCACGTCCAGGCGCCCAAGCGCAGGAAGATCGGTAACTGCGTGGTGTGAGGTCGCTCTCCCCACTGCCATATCAGTATATCCCTTGTTCTGTTCATTGTTATCACTGTTATTGTTGTTTTTCAGTTTGTTGTTGTTACAGTGTTGTATTAAAACTCTCCTTCTCTCAAACCCGGGGTTTGTATTTCACTCCCTGCCCTGTCTGGTCCGAGGGTGCGGGAGGGGCAGCAGCAGCATGGTGTCAGGTCCCGGCGAGGCCCAAACCACCATACCCAGGTAGCAAGTGAGAGGAAATGGCCTCAAGTTGCACCAGGGGTGGTTTAGACTAGATATTAGGAAGATTTTCTCCATCAAAAGGGTTGTCAAGCACTGAAACAGGCTGCCCAGGGAAGTGGTTGAGTCACTATACCTGGAGGTTGAAAAGACATGTAGTTGTGGCGCACAGGGACATGGTTTAGTGGTGGACTTGGCAGTGTTAGGTTGACAGTTGGGCTCGACGATCTTAAGGATCTTTTCCAACCTAAATGATTCTATGATTAATGAACTGTTTGTATATGACACACCCTCCACCCATGAGCTAGTGAAACTGTGGAACAGTCATGTCTTGTAGATATATTAACGGTAGTATCCTGAACTACAATTAGTATCAGCCTTTGTGCACATAGATTATTCTGCTCTGTTCAAACTTGCAGTCAAAAAGTAAAACTGAAAAAGGCAAAGATTATGAAGACAGATCCTTTTCTGAAAAGGATAAAAAAGAGCAAAGCAGAAGAGCTCACAACTTCCCACAATAGAAACATCTGCAGATATTTTATTGGAAATGTTAATTTAAGCCATCCGTAACTCTAGAAGAAAGAAAAAAAATCAGCAAAGCATTATTGTTTTGTATTGTTTCAGGAGTTATCTATAGCTGAGAACTGTTAAGGCTATGGTAGGGTGTTCAAAGTTTGGTGACTAGCATCAGCTGTGCTAACACAGCAATGTAGAAGAAAACTGATTATAATAACTAAGTGCTACTGCTGTAAACATCTTCTTTTCTTGCCCAAAAGGCTCTGTTCTAAGTACAGTTGTGGCAGGTGGCTGAAATGTAAGGAGATTACCAATATAGACAAGTTTGTAATTTGTAGGAAAGGAAAACCACAATTCACTTTATCGTGTGGTCTTACATAGCTCTTGAATCTTCTGACAATCTTGCCCACTGACCTTCAGAATTCAGAGATTACACTTCAAATCAGTTATACTTTAGCTAAATAAAGAGGGAGAGATAAAATAGCTATGCTGGGTACAGTACTAAGAGCACAGACTCTTAGGTACATTACTAGGGCACAGGTTTTGCTTTGCAGGTTGTTTGTCCTGATACTAAAATACCCTCTAAATACCCAAGACCGTAACTTCTACAGCTAATGAAATTCAAAAGCTACAAAGTCAAGATTTTCTGAAATGAACAATGAGTTTTAGGTGTCTGTGTTTGAGAGTGCAACTTGAATCACATGATTCTTCAAAGCTGGATTCCTTAATGTATTCCGAGAGCAGATCTGTGTGCCTATATTTCAGAAAATCAGAGCTGGCAGTTAGCTCAGAAACTCCTAACTGGTGTGTTGTTACTCCCTATTTTCTTTACCACAATTTCAGTATGTCCTTGGCAGTAGCAATGTTGTCTTCAAAGATTTTTCAAGTGCATGTACATAAAAGTATTTTTTTGTCATTCTAAGAATAAATGGCAAAGATCATTGTTCAGCTAATAAAACAATGCCCCTTTTAATAAAAAAGTTACATATAGAAAAGATATGTAAACTGAAACCATCAAGATGATGCAAAAATCACTAAAAATATGAAGAATAACCTTAATTCTATAGAAAAAAAAGGGGGAGTAATATGTTATGTACCTTGATGCTGTGAAATGTAAATGATGTATTTACATGAGCAAATGATGCTCTATAACATTGAGCAACATCTCTGCTTTTTAAAACCATGACTATTAGGAGACTTAGAGAATGTTTTGTTCTTATTGCTTTGCTCTTTGTGCACCATATTAGACAAGAATGTCAAGAAAATTTGGAGCTCTTCTGATTTTTTCTAACTACTTTTCTCTCCCAACTACGCTTGATAAAAAAGGACTTACCAGAGTGCTGTGAAACCTCTGCCTTGTTTTAGCAGTGATGGCAGTTATTCCTTCTGCCAGTAGCTATATTTCCAATACCTGTTTGTTCAGGTATTGGGAAAGATCTCGATTCTTCTCTCTGCTCTGTGCAATAAGACTCAAGCTCTCATCTTTTCGAATGGTTACCTAACCATTTTTAAAGGCTATTTGTGGATATGTTACCTTATTCTTAAATCTAAACTTTGTATGAATAGGATAAATAATTGAATGTTCCAGTCACTGTTCCATGGGTATTTATTCTGCAGAAAACTCTTATTGATTAAAACTTTACTGTACTTGGTTTCAGTCCTCACTCTGCTCTCCCTTTCCATGTGCAATTCCAGGGTTTAGTTAGTAGATTTCTCCTCAGGAAGCATGAATTCCTTCATATGCTCTGAATGAGGAACAGTAGGTGCCTACATGTTCTTTGCAAATGTGGAGATCTTGTGCGAGAGTGAGTGTACATGCAAAAGCTCTGAAAGAGCCTTGACATTTGTTCCTTGTTCTTACTTTTGATAACCATCTGCCATGAAGAAGTTAAGAAATTGTTTTTTGTAAGAGGCATCTGTCTTTCGAAAGATGGACCTGTCATTTTTCTAAAGGTGATTTGATTTAACTGATTTTCTCAGAATCTTACTGAAGAGCGAAAGATGTGACCAGAGGTATGGTGGTCACTTCTGTCTGAAAATTGCTTATCTTCTACTAGGTGGCAGTCAGCCACCTTTAGAATTACAGACAGCAGGTGCTTGCAGAACTTCACACATTTCCTTAGAAACAGTGACCCCTGAGGAAAAGCATAAAGATATCTGAAGTTTCTGCCCCATGTGTAGCTATAATAATGCAGATGTAATATTCCATAGTGTGTGAACATCGTATTATGTAAGTCAACTGAAAGATGGTACATATCTAACTAATACAACTTATTCACTCTATTGTACATACCCTGCAGTGCTTATTGACTAACAACAGAATAACAGAAACAAAAGTAGAAAAGATAGATGGGAAAACACATAATGCTTGTTTCTTTCTAAAAATTTTTCTAGACATGGAAAACGTCATCCGATGATGAATGACCTTGGTCTAGAAGAAAAATTAACTCATTTTTCTAAAAACTGTGTACTGAGTATGCCTGTGAATAAAACTATTGTTTTGTAAATCTCTTACATTTCATGTGAGGGCTTCTATGTGGGCATTGTAGTACACAGTGATCAGTGCATGCAGAACTGGTTACTTTGAACTGGTTACTTTGCTCATTCTTTTCCTTCATTATATCCCAATAACTTGTGATAACATCTTAAAGTTAGAGGTATTTTTGTTCTAAACAAGTTTGGGGATTTTTTTGATGGAGAATAATTAATACACATGTCCTTTGTGAACAAACAATGTATGAAACAGGAGGGAATTGTACACATGAAGTTCTGTGTGCCCATGCCGAATGGCATGCATTAATGTAGAGATCATACTCACTTTTAAAGTGACTTGTTGCTAGTATGTGCCTTAACATTTGAAGGTAAACTCAAAATATCGGCTCATATCACCCCTCTGATTATGGCATGATTTCTGCAGTACTGGTGTATCATCTATGGATTCCTCCTTTAAAACACAAAAGACTTTCCAGTCACTGAAGCTGTCTACTTCCCAAACCGTAGTGCAGTTTGAATGTGAAACAGGGAGGATGAGACAATAGATGATGCCAGAAACCTGTATTGCACTGACCAGGTAAACGTGTGACATGGGGTGGAAGGAGGAGTGAATCTGGCTCTGTACAGGGCTATGGTGATCTCCATATCTTTTGCAGAGATGTAAAGAATGAAAGTGAATTTGAAATGATGTGAAATATATGATTCAGCAGGACTGTGGAAAGGAGACAGGAACTCACAGGAGAGGCTGAAACTCCCCTATTCCTGTAAAGCAATTTTATTCTTTATTTCTTGCTCATTTCTCCCAATATCTTGCACATTTCAACCTTTACCTCTCAGCAGAAATGGCTCTGGTGGCTTCCTTGGGATCTCTGTCTTACCTCTATATGATGTAGCCTATAGCTTCCAATGACCTAGACTGTGGAAAGGAAAAATCATAAAGCCCAAGCAATCAGAGAGGAAGTACATGAAACAGTCCTTTTTACATACTTCCTGACTCCTTGTTACATTACAATGTTTTGATGGTTTTGATTACAAAATTCCTCTTTACAGGAGTGACTACATCACACAGATTTCTGGTGTTCTGTAAGAACTGAGTCAGTAGAGATGTTTGACCAAGACCACAGGAGTAAAAAGAATTCTTGACAAGATAAGGAAAAAAAACCTACAGAAAATGTCTATGCCTGTTATGTAGAATTGTAAGTAAGTATGGCATTATTGATATTACCAACATGAAGCATCATTATTAAGGAACACTGAACTTCTAGTGCTATGGCCTTGACATTTTTAGAGCCCCTGCCATTAGCACTAACGCATTTTGCAATTGTAGTTATTAGTGGAAAATGTTCACTTGCAGAGTTCATTTAGAAATATTTGTACTAGTGGCAGAAGCAAAACTGGGAAACACAACTCAGCACTCCAGCTAGAAATAATTTGCAAATAAGCAACAGCTTAATGCTTGTATTAAATACAATAGTCTAATGCTTATATGAAATACAAAAGGTTTCTGTGCAGAAATATTTTAAAACTTGCATTTTTTTGGATGCTAAAATGCTAAACACTAAGGAAAAGAAGTTCAGATAAATAAAATTTTAAAAGAATACACTTCAAAGAAGCAATAATGTTTGCATTTTACAGTGCATACCTTACAACACATATGGTAGTCTTCAAAGTTTGCATTCAAAAGGACATATAAGAATAGAAAACACTAGTAGAAATTATTATCTGCAGTAGTACAGCTGATAATCCAGTTCATATTTGTTGTACCTGAAAAAGGAGGAAAAATATGTTACATATAACTGCACAGAAAAGATTGGCCCAGTGTGACAATTTTTATTTGCAAACCTTACACAATGTTGGGGTTAAAGTTGGCAGGACTTCTTGAAGCAATAGTAGACCAATGAATCTTCGGTTACAGATCACTTCAGTCCTCTGACCGCTATTGTCTATGTCTCTTCACAACCTCCCCAGCTTGAGGTAGTCTTTCAGATACTAGAAACTGTTTTAGCTTTTTGTTTGGGCACTCCTATGCTGAGAAGATTAACATGTAGTCATAGAAACCAGCATAAAAAAAAGCCTAAATTGGTTGTCATGACATTGAGAATCTCTAAATATCTTCCTCCTTTTTTTTATATATATTCTTTGCATTAAAATCACATTTACTGGATTCTTAACAAAAATAAAAGATGAAGGTTAAAGGCTGCCAGGCCATTTTAGATATTTTTGGAATTACCTGAGTGCTGTTAAATTTTTTATATTCTGAAATAATACAACTAAAATTTTGGCAATAATTCTTGTGGTTATTTCAAATGATATAAAACACTTGAGAAATTTGGTTAGGAAACACTTGTCTATATAACATTGCATAATGTCAATCCAAATTTGGTTTCAGTTATTTCACTTTTAGGAAGAACAAAGTAATGTGTTTTCTTTTTCTTTCCCTGTTTAAATACTGTAAATACAGTGCTTTAGTTGCAATTAATTTTCTTTCTTCAGGGCACATGTGCAGAATTTCCAAAACTGATTGAGCTAAAGGTGTCAAAACTTTTTGAATTAGATTTGCAAATTTTCTTGAAAGAGGGAATTTGTATCCCATCAATAATATAATCTTCCATTTTTAAGTTTGCAGGTTTAGAGGATGGGGGATTAAAAAAGTGAATGCAGAACATGCTGCAGTGAAAAAAGTGGTGAGAAGTATTATCTACTATAAGCCAGTTTGTACTGTTTCCTTTTCTTCTATCTAATATAGCCTGGAATAAGCAAGGGACTTGTATTTACATTTCTTTAAATAAATTGTTTATTTCACAGGATAGAGAAATCCTTTAGAATAGAACTTAAAATGTTAAGGTATGATGTTGCTTTCTAATTCATGAATTAAATGCATATTCAGTCCCAATGTCCTGACACAGGGACATGATAGAATAGAATCATACCATCATATACCAGCCCAGTATGGAAGGAACCTCAAAAGATCTGGTCAAATATTTGGTGGGAAAAGGAGCCTAGATGAGATTATCTAGGAACCTGACCAATCACATCTTGAAAACCTCTAGTAATAAGGAGTCTACCACATCCCTGGGGAGGTTGTTTCAGTGATTGTTTCTTGTAACAGTAAAAAAAGTTTTTCTTATATCAAGATGAAATGTCTCCTGGTACAACCTGTATCCTTGGCTTCTTGTGAAGGGAGAGCTTCTGTCCTTTTTGTAGCTGCCCTTTAAGTACTGTCATATTGTGATGATGTCCTTCTGAGCCTTCTCTTCTCCAGGAAGAAGTGATGTGACTGCTTCAGTCTTTCCCCACAGGGTGGGTTCTCAAGCCCTTTGGTCATCTTTGTGACTTCCTTTGGACCCTTTCCAGTCTCTCTGCATCCTTTTTGAACCGTGGGGACCAGAATTGGACACAATACTCCAGGCACAGCCTGACAAGCGCTGAGTAGAGTAGGATGATCACGACTCTATCTCTGCTAGTAACTCTCCTGCAGATGCAGCCCAGGATCCAGTTTGCCTGTGTTGCTGTAGCAGTACACACTTGACTCATGTTCAGCTTGTTGTCCACCAGGATCCCTCGGTCTCTTTCAGCAAGGCTACTCTCCAGCCACACAGATCCCAGCCTGTCCTGGGCTCTTTGGTTATTCTGCTCCAGGTGCAGGACTTTGTAGCTGCCTTTGTTAAATAATTCATCCCAACCTGTCCAGGTTTCTCTATAAGATGGCTCCCCCTTCTGATATGTTGACTTTATCACCCACTTTGGTGTCATCAGCAAACTTGGTGAGGGTGTTTTCAATCCCATCATGTAGATAATTTCTGAAGATGTTGAACAGCATGGTCTCTGTGTCGATTCCTGGGGGGGACTCCACTTGTAACATGCTCCCAACCTAATAAAAAGCATTGATCATCACTCTCTCAGCATGACCTATTAGCCAATTTCCCACCAATCTCACAGACCACCCATCAAATCTTTAGTTTGCCAGTTTGTCCAGGAACAAACTGTGGGAAACAGTGTTGAATGCTTTGTTGAAGGCCGGGTAAACAATATCCACCGTTCTTCTCGTGTCGACAGAAAGTGTTACATCATTGTACAAGGTGACCAGATCAGTTTGGTGTGATTTGCCTTCAGTAATCTGTGTTAGCTTTTCCCAATCACCTGCTTTGTTTGGTTTACAATACTTTCTAAGAGGACTCATTCCATTACTGTCCCAAGGACTCAAGTATGGCTACTGAAGTATGAGTCTCAAGTTTCCTGGGTCCTCTGTTGGGCCCTTCTAGTAGATGGATATAATATTTGTCTTGTTCCAGTCACCCAGGATGTCCCACGATCACAACTTCTTAAATATTATAGTTAGTGGCCTTTAGACAAAGTCTTAACACCCTGGGGCAGATTCCATCCAGGCCCATAGATTTATGTGAGTTGAACGCTTGCAAGATGCAGCAGACCAGCCCTTCTCCACAACTGGTTGGTCTTCATGGGTTTCCAATGCTACTTGATCTTGTGATCTGCAGTCAAGCTATGCCAGTAAAGACATAAGTAAAGAAGGTATTGAGAACCTCTGCCTTGTTAGCGTTATTAGTGACTAGTTTCCCTGCCCCATTTTGTATTGGGTGGGTGTCTTCCCTGTGCTTCTGCTTCCTCCTCCCCTATCTGAAAAACCCTTTCCTGTTGTTCTTGACATCTTTGGCCAATTTTGGTTCTAGTTGAGCTTTAGCCTTCTTGATTACATCTCTGCATGCCCTAGCAAGGTTCTTGCAGTTCTTAATAGCTATTTAGCTGCCTTTCCATAGCTGGTATGTTTCTTATTCTGCTTTTAAGCTCATCCAAACCCTCAGTGTTAAGCAAGGATCATCACTTGTTCTTCCTCCCTCCTTTCCCTTTGCAGAAGATGGACTGTTCTTGTGCTTTCAGGAGGCAATTCTTGACTAACGCTCAGCACTCACAAGCTTCTTTGCCCTCCGCAGACATTAAGTATGGATTCTCTCACAGCTGGGATTTGAGCATATTGAAGCTCTATCTTGCAAAATCCAGGGGCTTTGTCCTACTACTGGTCTTTATTGTGCTCAGTAGGATCTTAAAATCCACAATGTTGTGGTCACTGTATCCAAGGTTACCACTGGTATTTATATTGTCAAGTCTTAATATGTGAGCAGTAAATACAGCAATGTGCTGTTCTTAGCACGTCTGTAGCAGGAAGCAGTCCTCAATGCATCCCAGGAGCCTGATGGACAACTTGTGCACTGCTGTGTTGTTTTTCCAACAAATTTCCAGATAATTAAAGTTACCCATGACAACCAGGTTCTGTTGGCCCAAGACTTCTTTGAGCAGCCAAAGTAAATTTTTTTTTGGCCTTGTCATCCTGATTGGGAGGCTGGTGACAAATACCTATCACCACCCCTTGGTGACTATGCCTTTGATCTTGATCCAAAGGGATTTGATATAACTTTTATGGTCTTCATAGCTCACCTTCATACACTCAAATTTCTTTTTTACATAAACAGCACCCCCTCTTCTTCCCTTTCTATCTTTCCCAAAGAGTTTGTAGTCATTTTGGTTTTCCAGTCATATGAGCGTTCAGACCAAGTTTCTGTGGCTCATATGACATCATAACTCTCAGATGAAGTTCCAGTTCCTCCTGTTTGTTTCCTAGATGAAGTGCGTTTGCTTACATGCACCTGAGATGGCTGGACTTAGGGTTCTTGACTTTGGAAAGGGTTGAAGAGCATTTCTTACAGCTCTGGTATGTGTGCTCATCCATCCTACTGATTATGAATATACAGGTGTCACAGCTTGGACCCTACCACCCAAATTTGTTAGTTTAAGGCACAATTAACTAAGTCAACAAACATGCTAGTGAAGAGTCTCCTACCTCTTCTAGACAGGTGGATCCCATCTCTGGGATGCCATGCACATTCTCAGATGCTCCTCTCAGACGCCTTTCCCTGTTTTCATGCCCTGTTCGCAGAGCTCCTGATATCAAGTTCCAAGTGATGCAAGATGTCAAATTCCTCTGACTGTTTTTCATGTGTTGCTATGGCATTTCCATAAGCTTTGTTTATGAGAAATAATGCTACTGGCATGGAAAACATGATTGTATCCTCTCATGGTAAAAGAATATTAGCACTTTCTCAAACCAGAGAATACGGTTATGTTGTGAAGTAATATATCTGAATCTGCAGGGTAAAACCCAGATCTTCTGTCTTAAACATACAGTGATAAACATAGACCAGGGTCTGGTGTAATGCAATATCATGACTTTCTGATTTTCGTATATTTTTAATGATGTTAAAATGAGAGTGATAGATTATGTTTCTTATATATATAAGCTATATATTACATCTTCCCTTAAAATGATCTCAAGACCCACATAAACCTTATTATGCTGTCTTGAGAAATATATGCAAGCCCACCAATTTGAACAACTCCATTAAGGGAAAAAGTAAGTCCTTTGTTCTCAGACTTACTTCATTCTTGTATATGGCCAAGACTGTGTCTAAGAAAGAAAATAAAGTATATGACCATACTGCAGAGGTACCATTCTACATATTCCACTAGGTATAATGAAATCAAGATAACTGATCAAAAAAATTAGTTTTCTATTCTTCCCAAAAATAGTTTCAATATTTTTATTTGTTTGTTTATTCAGTGGGTAGGCCTTCATCTATGTAATTTAAAGGTTATAGGGTCATTCCCTTACTGTTTTTTTACTGAAAAAAATCAATTCCATATTTTTCTTTGTGTATTACAAAGACTTTCTCTATTGTAGTGTTCTTCCCTCAAATTTTCATTCTTAGTTCTGAACTCTAATCAATATGTAGTGTAAATTTACGGTATATACCTAGCAAATCCCTGCATAGGCACTTACTGTGTGCTATCACAAGATGACTCACTCCACTGAGTGTCACAAGTATGATCAGACACATTTTTAATGTGCTCCAACCATCTACTCTGCATGCTGTTGTTTTTGTTTGTGTCATATTAGTTTCGCTTAGTACAGCAAAATAAAATTCCTCTGCTGAGTGGAGATCTATAGAGTTTTAAAAACTTGCAACATGTCATCTCTGCATAACCAGAGAAGATAAATTACTGCATCCTGACCTAGTTGCTAAGGGCACTTGACTCTCAATTTTTGGTACCTCTAAAGTAAAAATCTTATGAGATACATGTATTGTCAAGAACAGTTGGGGGGGGGGTATTATTATTTTTATTGCTGTTATGCTAGTATATCGTAAAGACTTGATTAAGACATATAGCACTGGTCACTGAATAGGAAATCTGTTGCACAGATGCCATGGTTCACTGAAACTAATCCTAGACAGTAGCCATATATTTGACATGTTTTATGTATTCCCTTATCAGTGTACGTATTCGGAAAATTAATCTAAATTCTAAAGCACAGTGGGTAAAGACTGGAAGATCATTTTAGTTCAATTAAACTTTTTTATTAAAAAATGAAACTAACTTTGCACTTAAAGCAGGATCTTCTTATAAAGTATTTTGATCCTAGACATGCAATGCAAAGATAGAAAGTTCAACTTAATGATATCATAAGAAGCTTACTGGTATATAACACCAAGAAAGATTACGTTTCAGAACAGATGTATTTACATTTATTTAAAATACATGTATGGTATTTATATATGCTTTAAAGAACATAATAATCGACCACAGAAAAAGTATTTGCAAAAACGTGAGAAAATGGCCAGATAACTGCTTGGTACTTTAAATGTTAGGGAAATATTAACTGACTCTAGCAAGGTTGAGAAACACTGAGATATTTCAATGAACCTTTGTGCTGCTTTGTGAACCTGTATATGGACTTGAACAGCTGCTGTGTTCTCGCTCAGAGACGCAAATGTAGGAAGCAATCCCAGTGAAGCTTCTTGACTGTTCTTACCTGCATGCAGAGAGAGAACCACTTTTTAAAATGGTAATTGCTGTGTCTCAGTTATTTAATATACTATTTATAAATTGGGCAATAATAATCTATATTTCTTCTTGTTCACTTTTTGCTTTATAGTGTATGTTTACTTTTTTCAGTATGAGTTTCACCCATAATCTGTTTCATAAAATATGACAAATGCTTTTTGAAAGCACACTGTAGCTCAAATACAAGAAATTATAAGATCATCATTATAAGGAAAACTGAATAATAGATAGTACTGTATGTGTATCAAAAACGGTCATTCAGAAATTTAATGGTATTTCGGGTTTTAGCCTGTTTGTTAAAATAGTTTCTCCTTTAAAAAAAGGCATGGTAAAATTGAAAAGATTTTAGCAGAAGCTGTGTAAAACAAAGATTTGTAGATTAAGGCCTCTGTAGATGAAAACGTAATTTGCCCTGTCTCTAGAAACATGAACTATTGGCAATTTAGCATCTGAAGGTAGAATCTACCATCTGTTTAATTAACACATGCTGATGAATGTGTTTTTTTGATCCTTTGACACTAATATGATAAACCTCCTGTTTATCAGTATGATTAAATTTCTAATAGTACACGTTTTCTCACTGAGCATCCACTTTCAGAAACTTCTTACTTACAAAAGAGCAACAGGAATTTTTAGAGAATGATGGTCTACTGCCTACTTCAGTTTCCTGCCATCCCTTTTCAGTGTAGATTCCTGGACATGGGTCCCACCAAATGTTTTGGTAGAGTAATTCCTTTCTTCTGAGAATGACATTTCGTTTACAAAATCTATCAGGTTGATGAAATGCTTTCTGAATGTCACTGTGCTTTTAATCTTATTTTTCTTTAACCTTTGTTGGAACTACTTAGGTTGTGGTGATTTGAGGAAAAGCGTGTCTTTTTGCATAATGTGGCTCAAGTTCCGTTGGTTCACTAATGCTACTATAATAAACTGAATATATAGTGATTGCCAACAGAAAAGATGACTATAAAAGGCTGTAAATAGCACTTTAATCTAGGCCACCACAGGCAAAAGAGCGTTGGCTCATACTGTGTACTGCATAAGTTCACATTGGTTCATCTTGTGTCAGACCAGTTTGAGCAAGCTGGTACTTGTGAGTGGCAAAGCTCAGAAACTCTAATTGTAGTCCTCAAAAAGCACAATTCTGTTAGATGACATTTTTGCCCCTGCAGATTAGCAATGACCAAAGCAATTAGATTTACAAGGCTGATACAAGTCACACTGCTCCAGCGCTGGAGCTGATGTGGCTGGCGTTTGTTCAGGAACCCCCACAATGGCATTGTGTGAAAGACATAGGCAGTGTCTTAAAGGCCCCTATAGACAGAACCTGTTTGATATTGGCATTGTTTCAGCGGAAGGAATAAATGTATGTATCATTTATCTGGGTAATTGCCATCAGTCTGAATTACAGAACTTGCTGTGTCTGTGGTTTTATGTTTTGTCAATACCATTGCTTAGTTTATTGTTTTATTTTGGATATTGATACATTTGTCATTATCTCAGAGGAAAAAGCAGCTTTCAGTGTTGCTTGAGTGAGAGAGAAACATACATGTAAAACACACATAGGCAGCAAATTATAGACAAAAGGCGAACAGAAACACTGGAATATAAGGGAGATATTTAGGCCAGTTATACTGGAAAGTGTGGATACAGTTACTAAACACCAAACTTTGATGTTTCTTGTAGATGTAATTATTCTATTCTCTGATCAGTTTCTGCAAAGTCTAAGTAACTTCCATATATTATGAATTTTATATTATTAATTATATTTTCATTACTTATTTGAATCTGTATGTGGTTTGGATGGGGATTTGGCTTTTAGAATTCAACTTAGTGGATGATTTAAACTCTCAGGGCAATAGGAATAACACAAAAAAATCTGTTTAAAAAAATCTACATAATCATATATATTTCTTTAATCAATTATTTTAAGTAACTTTAAGAATTTTAATTTGGTGGCAGCTGCTGAAGTTGTCTATGAAATAGTCAATTTCAATTTCAAGGTACACTAGAAAAATATAGTCATGTAAGCTGAAGAATAAAAAGATATGTCTGAAAATATTGTTAAAATGCTGAAAAATTAAGCATTTTCATCTGCATAGTGGTTCATGTAACTAAATTTCAGAGATATTATTTTCATGTGTAATGAGAGAATTTAGAGTAATCAAATTTGCTTATTCCCCTCACAGATGTTTTTTCCCCAGTTACTATGATATTTATTAAGGTAGCTGTCAGAATTTTATGTAGGACTGTAACATGGATTTTTGATGTATTGAAGAATGACTTGTACATAACATAGAGTTGCTCATTCAGCAATCAGCTTGTATTCTGATAAGCAGATCTTTTTCAGAGGACAACTTCAAATCTGAGGTGTATGCTGTCAAGTGTTACATTTATGCATCCATTAATTTTGAATAACTGGAATCACATATGCTTATCCCATTATGGGTTGCTATGCTTTGTCAAGTATAGAATTTCTGTGTAGAGAACACAAAAGAATATCCTTAGCTAGAATAAACCAGCATAACTATACTATAGCAGAAGTGCTATATGGCTGACATGTGACAGCAATATCATTAAAACAGGTCTTCTCCAGAGTGTCTCCACCCAAAGTCAGCTGAGTTAGGCAGTTCCTTTCTCACTGTCATGGCTTAGCCTCCTGTCCTGCCTTTCAAGACTGTTCAATACATCTGTGTGCTTCCTTTGTTGTATCTCCTGTATCTTCCCTCAGTTCCATTTTGTTGTTATGAATATACAGCACCAGATACGGCAAGATTATCTTGAAAGGTTTTGTACATGCTCAGTGTCTGTGTGTGTGTGTGTTGCAAGCAAATATTGTTGATATGTGTGTCAAACAGCTGGTTAAAAATCCTGTCTGTAGCTTTCCTAATCTCTGATTGTCACAGGGATTCATCTAAAAGAAGCACAAATTCTAGTGCACTTGAGACATATTAATTGTGTATAAGGCATTAAAATCTTCCTCATTTGAATTCTACAGTCTTAAATTTTAATGTCACTGTCTTATGAAAATGCATTTTCTTGTAGTACCAAATTTCTGGGACCAAGAATTAATAAGGTTTTTTTGTTGCTTATAAATATGTAGCATTCTGCATTTATTTGACAATCAGGGACCCAGTGTGGTAAGACTGCTAGGGAACGAAAGGCTTTTCTGCTCTGAAACCCTAGAAATTTCATTATTAACTTTAGTATCTGATATTAAATATACCCTTATAATAATAATTTGTATCATCCTCAACCACAATGCTGTTCTCTTTTTTACTCTGTGGATTATTTTGATCTGCAGGAACAAGATGTGCTATTTCTGTTAAATGCAGTGTCACAAAACACCAGAAACCTTCTCCGTCTCTCAGTGTTTCAGGGAAAGCCTGTCCTGAAATGGCAACATTCGGGGTTTATGAGACTAACAAGGCAATCAAAGAGAAAAATCTTTGTTATAGTTCTTATGTTCTTGGTATCTTAGTTTCTAGGTAACTGATAAACTAGTTTCTCATAACCATGTTTCGAAAATAGCTGTCAGAACATATGAAATGTCATTGAGACAAACTAGATATTAGGGCAAAGGAGAGGTGTTTTTCCACCTTGACCTAAACCTGGTTTTCCTTCACTGGCTTTTATAAGAGGGCTAAGTCATTTCCTTCTTTTGAACAACTGACTTACTGGCTGTTCCTTCACTGTTAGGATCACACATATTGTGGCCACTGAAAGTATTTGAGTTCCTCTTCCTGAGCTTCCAGTGCTTCTTTTTGAACAGTTTTAACTCTTCAAAAAGCCTATTCTTTAAGTCATCTTGTTCATTACACTGTTACAAATCAAGCAATATATGATCCTGTTCCAATTCTTTATATTACAATTTTAAAAAAATTATCCTTCTCAGAACAACTTTACTGTGTAAAAGCATTCTACTTCTTATTTTATTCTGGATTTACTCAACACCATTGTGAGAGGTTATTATTTTCCTCATCGGCCCAAAATAATCTTGTAGTGTCCCAAGATGACCTCATCAGAGCTGCTCCATGTGTGACTTAGTTGGATATGATTTGTACTGTTTTTTTTGAACTGTCTTATTTTTCTTCCCTCAGGAAATGTTTAGGCCAGAGCCATTGCACAATTAAAATGAACAAAAGCACATGGTGGTTTTTTTCTTCTTTTTTCTTTAAGCTTCGTAACTTTGTCGAGAAGAAAAAAAAAAAGAAAAAAAGAGAGAGAATGCCAGGTGGAAATGCTCTGCGTTATAATGACCAAGTAGCTTAGAGGGTGAGAAAATGCAAATCGTCAAGAGGCAGCAATGTTTCTATTGCAGCAGAAGCAGTGTTCATGTGCTGTGTTCCTGAGTGATGACAGCTAACCATTCTAGTGCATAGAGGGAAGATGCTGCAATTCTGTGTTATGAAAGGCCTATGAGTTATTGGTAGCCAGTATTTACTACACCAAATGCTCAAATACCTACTTATGTTGTGATATCAGTTAGATTTATGTATATTATGAATTATAATCTACACCTCAGCATGTTTTGTTGAAAAGCAAAGAACAAAAAGTAAATAGTGTTAAATTTTTCAAGTCTATAAATAAGATTGATTAGGCAGTGAAGAGGAATTTATTGCTGTGGAAAGGCACATGGAGAAACATGTTTGAGGCACTCATTTGACAAATCTGCAAGCAACAGCACTTTCTAACAGTGCAGACTGACAACACTTTAACCATTTCATCTACAGGTATTATGTTAACTCTTCACAAATCTGCATCGAAAGATCATGAAATTTTTAGCACCTCATGAAAGACTTTCTATGGCACAGTGAAACGTCAGAAGGGGAAACTTTCTTTGTACTGCTATGGAGTATTACATCAAATATCTCCCTAGGGGGCTAATGAAAAAATGCTTTCACTTAATCAAAATATTAATCATCAAAGTCAAGAAGTCTGCGAACAACTGTGTTTCTTCTTAGCTCAGTTGTTATTGTTATTATCTCCACCTATGAGTAAGATGAAAAAACCCCATTGATTCGCTTGTTTTAATTAATGTCATTTGTACATCTTACAAAGTTTGGAACATATTGAAAAAGTGTTACACAAATGTTTGCATATCAAATTGCTTACATTACCATGTTCACGTGTCAAAATACTGGCATTTGTGGCCCAGATTTTTCTGTGCAAAAGGGAAGCTTATCTAGAAAAAGCCTGGGTCTTCTGACTGTTAATGAATGAAATTGCCAATGATATAAAAATACAATGATAACCACTGTATTCTCATTTATTATATAGACATATTTTATTATGAAAAATTATCAATGCAAATTGTATTCTGTATGTCAAGCCCCCTAAATGCATGAATTTTTTTGCAACAACCAACCAAGATAAATGATCTTGTACTGTTATTTCTGGCAGAACAACATAACACCATTGACCCCACTTCACTACATTTTAATACATTTTGTGTACAACTTCAGACTCACATAACAAGATATTTATACATTCAGTGTGACTCGTGTAACCAAATTACATATATCTCATTTTCTGTCCATACAAAACTTCAAACTCAAAACACATTTCCTTATCTCAAGGGTGCGTGAGACACAAATGTGACAGAATTGGTTGAAGAGAGCTTTGCTTCAGTGACATAGTAATGTCTGCAAAGCGAAAATCCTGAAAAAGGTTCCAAACCTGACAGATGCTAATTGGAATGATCAATACTAGCACTAGGCCTCTATTCTCTTTACATCTTCTTGATTTCTAACAGCTAAGACTATGTACCATTTCTCTTATACAGATTGAAAATGAAGTATAAGTAAATACAGGATAGTTTGAAGCCTGAAAACTCACTATACTGTTAAATCTGTTTTAAAAAGCAGGTTTTTCCAGTGAGAATTTAAAAGTCTGGTCAAGGCATTAAGAGAACGTTGTCATGCCATGCTTACTGCTAGAAAAAAAACTTGTCATCTCGTGCATTCTTTCTGTTTTTCTATTTTCACTCATTCACACTCTTCCACTTGCACATATGTCACTCCCTTACATGTGGAGGTCACCATCTACTGTCATCTCTCTTTATTCCAGTTTATAATTCTCTCCAAGTAGAAAAATCATTCATTTTCTTTGTTTCTTTCTTCAGCCTTGACACAGCATTACTTTCTCACTTTTATTCTGGATGCTTTCTTTTTCTCCTGCAGTCTATGGAGCCTTTCCCAAGGACCAGTTGACTGTTACAGTGAGTGTTAGAGTTTTGTCTTAAAACCTTGAAACCTTGACAGGATAATTAGGATTGTTTCCCCAGATGTTTCTATAGAGCAGAAAATTTTCTTTAGGTGGATTGTAAATGGAAGTTCTCTTAAAACAGCCTGGAATTAGGGTGGGGGTAATGGTTATTAACTTGCTCCAGTAAAAATTTGCATTAAACAGATATTCTGGCTAAAGGTTTTCAACAGCCACTTCAAATTTATGAGAGATTTCAAGTACTGATTTGTGAATTTAAAGCAACAATTTGTTTGGGGTTTTTCTCAGGATAATAATAATGCGGAATTAATAAAATATCTGCTTTCAGAGTTTATTTAGATTTTGAGTATGATTTCTCCAGGTATCCTCAGTAGTCTTGCATTTGCAGAGGAATACTGCATTCACATTATGTGTTAGAGGACTCAGAAATCTTAATCAGCGTTCTTGAATAAGGCCAAGTTTTAAAAGTTGAGTGGAACTTATAATAAATCAGAAGATTAGAAATGAATGAATGGATCTTGCTGTTGGCAGAAAAGTTATGTGAACTAAAATAATTGTTACTGTTTTCAATATATATGAAGATGAATTTTCTCCCAAGGAATACTGTGGATATAATTAGAAGACTGGACTTTTCTGTCATGAAGTAGCTGAGACAATTTAACAGTCCATGAACTAAAGGCTGAGAAAAACTATGCTGAGAATTTTTCTTGATGCTGTTGTCTTCTTCTCCTTTTTTCTTTTTTAAAATATCAAAGTATTCTCATTATTTGTAGGAGCTACTATTAATTTTCCAGAGATACTGAAAAAAATGACAGCCATGAGTTGGTTTGTTGCTTTGAAGGGAGAAGCGTTTGTTTTGTTTTTATTAGCAGCAGCCCTTGAAGTTTCCCTTGATATGACACTTGCTTTAAAATGTATTTCTCAGACAAATTCAAACTGCTAAACTCCAATGTCAGCAAGCTTTCTGGTTCACAGTTTATGATACCACTTAATCAAAGATACCTTAAGATTACTTTTTTTTCAGAATATCTATTACTGCTGACTTTTCTTGAAAACTTGTCTCAAAGACCTGCTGTTGTGCATTTAAAAGCAATATAATTTGCTGTATATACATGTATTCAAGAATATGCCAGACAACTATGCAGTAGGTAGGGGGTGTCCAGTGTATCAGAGGACTTTACACTACATTTATATTATGATGTTCTTTTTTATGGGTGTATTGGACCCTGACTTAAAATGGAGATGCCCAGTGTTTCTAGCCAGATGTAAACACTTTTGATCATTTTCATACTTCAAGAACTCTGTTCTCTATAAACAATGATGGTTTTGTGGAATATTTTCTTAAACGCTCTGCTAGTATTTTTTGCAAAAAGCAGATGCTTTTCCACAAAATTACTGGCCTGACACACTAGTTTGAACTTTTTGCTCATTTGTTTATTATCTGTATCTGAGAAGACCAACTCATCAAACTGGCTATGGGTGGGGGACCCCAAACTGATTTTCTGTATCTAAATTTCAGGCGAAGAGTTGTAATATATGCTTTTTAAAAAATCTGTTTGTAGCAGTTAATAGACTTTCAATTTGTTTTGTTCTATGGGTAGTTTGTGATTATGATTTGGAAATCTTTGTTCAGTAAGTAAGGAAGGGAAGAAAAACAAGGAAACAAGTGTTTCTGCAAGAGAGAGATGTGTATTGTCTCTCAGGTGTGCCTGTGAGAGAAGGATACACACAGACAGAGATGGAAGAAAAGAGAGAAATAAATGTTGTGATAAATGTCTTGCAGTTACAGCAGTCATGTATGAAAAATGAGATCCAGGTGTCTATTTACCTTAAAAGTACGTAAGCACCTCCAGGGAAGTTCTCTAATGATTACTTTATCTGCACTAGAATAAAACATGTATGAAACAGTCTTTTATGGGCCAGCTGCCATGTCCCATACAGTTATTTTCTCATTAGTCTTGTCTCTTTCTTGGGTAAGAATTGTTTCATACTCTGCCATTAAGCTACTTAACCTGAATCAGTACATATTCAACAAAAGAACTATAAGGAGCAGAAAAGTGTGCTTGAGTTTCACTGGTTTTTTCCACCTGTCCTTAACAAGGACTTCACCTGGGAAAGTATTTTAAAATGTTTGATGAATTAAGACTTATATTTTTCCCTTTAGTGAATGCTAAAGATTAATAAGCAGATACGCAATTGGTTTTTATGCAACTGCTGTATCATAGTACACATAAACATGAGTACGATGTACAGGGTCTAGAGATTTAAATTGGCCATAATGGTCTCTGTGGAGAAGAGACATTTCACAGGTTTGTTTTTAAAACCTTTTTCATAAGAATGCTGATTTGATTTAAACACTTTGCTGGAAAATCTAGTGGAAAAAGAAGTTAAATCTGGGGAAAAGATGATACATTCAGTTTTGCCTCAACAGCAACTTGGAAGTAACAGGTAATGTTACAGAAATAAATCTGATGATTTCTCTCTCCACGGTTAAGACCTTCACATTGGAAAATCTTCAGGTACCTCTGCAGTGGGTCTGGCATCTTTGCATTAACTTTAATGACAATAGAGTATTAAACATCAGAAGAAATTCATCTCTAGAAGGTGTCATTATGCCCAGGTGTGTTGCATCTCTTATCATATACATGATTTTGGTTTGGTTTCTCTATAGAACACAACTTTGGGATGTACTCAAAATCTCACCACCACCCAAAAAAAGGAAAAAAAAAAATTAAATTATTGCACCTGAAATGTCATATTTAATAAATATGCTAAATCCCAGTTATTAAGCTGTCTGTTGAGAACCTCTGAGAGCATATAGTAAATGCTTCAGAGCTGTGAAAAAAATAAAAAGGAGGTGTCTATGGGTGTAAAAAGATTTTAGAGTAATTTAATACGTTCCGTTTATTCAAATATGAATATTTGAATAAATATTTGAAAATTATATGAAGGAGTCCTGTGGAGGGAAAGGGACAATTCATCACACTGGAAGGAAAAAAAAAACACCCAAAATGCCCACCCAAAAAAAAAGCCCAGCATGTTTCATTCCACAGCAGAATATTTATTTCCATTCCTGGTATGAGGAACTAGCAAAGAAAAAAAATATCACATATATTACTTAAAATTCTTTGTGTTGTATATTTAGGGTTTAGCCTGGCATTTCTGCTATAACCTTCCTGACTAGAAAATGCTTACTAATGTGTCTGAACGTATATTGAAATGTTTTCATGAACTAGCATCTGAATTCATAAGCTGAGCCACCACTATCATGAGAATCCTGTATTACAGAGTCACAGAATGGCTGAGGCTGACAGAGACCTCCTGAGATCATCTGGTCCAACCCTTGTGCTCAGTCAGGGTCAGCTTAAGCAAGATGCTGATACTTCCAAGATACCCTTCTTTTTCTAGAAAGTTTTAAAATCAATTCTTGGGTATGAAATGGCTACTCCTTTAGGCTAAACAATTTTGTAACAGATTCCACCTCCCATAATCATTTATGCCAGTTTGTTGGCAGTTTAACTAATGACTTTGGAAATAGATTTTTCAAGCTGTTCCACAGAGATTTATGTGAACTATGCTGCATTGTGATGTTTAAAGAGTAAACCTACTGCAGAGTAATAATTGAGTGAGCAACAGAAACTAGGAAAAAGGGAAGGTAAAGGAATCATGTAACTGTACCCAGAGATGGTAGGAATATTCCTACTCTAATGAAGAAAAAGCAGAGCAAGGCATTATCAAGAACTAATAGCATCATTACTGGTCTTAAAGTTTCCCACCTTGCCCTTAACTTTCATTTGACCTGCTGCTCTAACTCCTCATGTAATCAAATGAGAGATCTCTAACAGAGGTGTCTGTAGCAATCCTAAATATAAGTAACCTGTGTTCAAACTGGTCTATGAAATCTCAATTTAATTAATCATGAATATTGTTTTCAGCTAAACTGAGAGATATTTTCATTATTTGATTGTGTTTTGAATCTCTGGAGAAGGCCTGCAAATCCTTTCTTGGATTAATGAGAATTAAGTTTTGTGGGAAAGCTGAGACCTTCTTAATTATTGCATGTTTAATGTGAGACATTCTTAAACAACTACTGGCACTTTGAATAAATTCTAGCTCCTAGTGTCATCTTCATAAAAATAAATGTAGAGGCACTGCAGGGGACTTTATCACAGCTTCAAATCAGTGAGTAGAGACTACCCAGGAGACATATGTAGGCATCTACATCCATCCAAGTATTTGGATCTCATTCTTAATTTGTCACCTTACATGTGAGTTAATTTGTTTGAGAAAATTTTTTATCAGAGTCATTGTAAAGCATACGTTGCAATATAATCATGAACTGTTTCTGATGATTACTGATTGTGAAGTCATTGCCAACAACGTAAAAGCAGTTTGGAGTCCTGTCACTAACAGAACTGCAACTCAGCAGTTAATCTATCCTGGTTGTACGTTTATTGCTTAGATTTTGTCTTGAAACATCAGAGATAAATTTAATCTCTAGGAAATTTAACAATCAAAAAATATCAAATCAAGATCATTACGCAATTTATATCATAAAATTTAGGTCACAGATTAGTAATATATATCTGTCAACACTTCAGAGATTTTCCTGCCTTTATTAGTTGTTTGGTAACCCCAGTAAATACTATGTTGACTAAAATAATCAAAAAGGACTTTTGTTTTATTGTAATTAAAACTGGACTGTCATGTGAAACTGGACCATATATACAGGCATTTTAGAGCTGCTGAAAATATTAGTTACTGCAAATTTAGTTTTCCTTTGAAGTACAAAGAATAAAAATCAGTGTCTTGGGAGTATTTAGTGTCCTAGTTCCTCTCAAACTAAACAGTTGTGGAAGCTAAGTGTTTTGAATACCTGAGCACAAAGGATCTATTTTCCACATTCATTGTAACAGCTAGTGAACACTACTACTCCAGCCAACTATTGTATTTTACCTAATTAATTCTGGATGACAGGAGATCACTAAAAGGCTAATATTCATGTAGGAGGGAAAAACATGTATAAGAACAAATTTTTTTTGTAAAGAATGAATTTAGCTGTGTGTGTGACTAAATAACCAGGCATGGAGCACAAGACTTGAGTAGTTACACTAATTTCAATGAAATAAGAAGGAAGTTTAACATGTATATATCCCAGAAATTAATGACCACATTCTCACTGACTTAATAGGAACCTGAGTGAGCCTACAAAGTGTGTTGCTATACTACTGATTTTCATACCTATTCAGTGACTAGCACTGAAGTGCTAAGGCTTGGACAATAGGCCCAAGCCAGAGTAGACCTATAGATGAATCCTGTATATTTTATAACTGATAGCCATTGTACTAATAGGTATTATACTAAGTTATAACAAACCAC
>ML997769.1:100231-212103 GCA_010365825.1 Otus sunia | reverse complement strand
CTGTTGTATTAAACCTTCCTTATCCCAGCCCGGGGCTTTGTACTTCACTCCCTTTGTGGGGGAGGGGCAGCGGCCGCGTGGTCTCAGACCCCGGCAGGGACTAAACCACCACAGCTCTCTTAAGAAATGTACCCATGAAACCTAAAGTATCAAATTTCTTCACACCACAAGCATGTAAATTAAATGCTTAAAAAACCACTGATAATCTTATAGCCATTCACCTCTCATTAATTAAGACTGCAGGGAAACAATTGATGAAGGAAGTGAGCATAGACATAATTGCCACTGATCCTACCTGCAACTGCAAAGTCCTGATGAAGACAAGGAATCAATAGGACCTAATCTAGGACTTTCAGTCTCCAACTGACACTTGTTAAAAAAAAGCCATTAACTTCCATTATCATCTAATAATAACAGTTACCTCCTTCGCTCTTAACGTATTATTATTAAACAGCGATCTTCCAGATTCTGTTTTGTGTGTAACAGATATATGTGCTTTACTTTTCAGAATTCTTCTTATGTCGTTTTTGAGTCAGAAGGTGGTTAGGTGGTGAACCAAGACATACAGGAATTTTATGATCTGGCCCCTCAATTTATTTTTAGCATTACAAAGTTGTCAGTATCAAATAGATCAGTGACTGTTTATGACTGATGGCAGAGGATGAAGTTTGAGGTGTGATGCCACCATGAAAGGTGTTACCTTGTTCAGATTTAAAGCATTTTTGAAGAAAAACTATCCTATCAAGAAAATTATTTAGCAACTTTGTCAGCTCTTCAGGTCTCAAAGGCTGGCAGACATGTTAAATATTTCACAAATAATTTATTTTTCCACATTCAGGAAGATCAATCACAAAGCCTTTGAAGAAAAGTAAATGACAGCATCTCTTTCTACATCTGACATTTCCCATCTTTGTTACACTTATGGAGAAGTTATGTAGTACTTGTTTTCTCTCACAGTTTATCACATGTACAATACCAGAGTTTCTCCCAGCTCCTCAGACAGGTAGGTGCTGTTTTAGTACTAAACAAGAGGATACACTTAGGGGACTCAGTGAGCAGGATTATCACTTTTCAGGATTTTTCAGCTGAGGAAACGGAAAGAAACTTTGCTAAATTTGTGAACAAACCTCTATCATTCAAATGGAAATCTGCAGTCAGTACTATAGTAGTTCTAACTTTGAAGTATTTCACATTTAAAAAATGAGTTAGAGTGAAATAGAATACCTGTAGTCTTTAGGGTCCTAACAGTTAAATGCCATGACCCTAGTCTGCATTCCCAAAACCAGACACAGTCAGCTAAATTTTGGCCAGCAGAATCCAAAACTGCTTGACTTGACAACAGCAAAGAATTAGCTGCTTCTCTCTTGTGCAAGGTTCTCTGAGAGTCATAAAAAAGGTATTTCTCATGACTGTCTCAAGCTCACAGGGAACTAAGATTTCTCTCTGAATGCCTCCTAATTTGAGTTTTGGAAAGTCACACTGGGTGTAAGTACTGGACCCAACAGCCTTTCTGCTAAATAGGATTATGTGGGATGTAGGAGATAAGTTAAAAATATGCCTTGCCCAAAGATGCTTGAACGAAATCCTGCCTCTCAGGAATGTGTCTTATCAATGACTATGAGAAGACTTTCTGTGATGTGCTTAAGCTGTTTGGTTTTGCATGATATAATTAATTATTTATGAATACACTAATGGTAAGGGCACTCATCTGTCTGACATTAGTTTCATTTCTAGTTTAAAAAATATTTAGGCCCAAATCTTAGGTATCTAACTAAAGTGGGAGTTCATTTTGTACAAAACTCCTTTGCAGATATAGAAGAAAAGCAGACGTGCCCCAAAAGCCGCTTAAAGATTAAACTAAACTTACATATCTCCTTAGTCACAGAACCATAGAATTGTAGAATCACAGAATGGTTTGGGTTGGAAGGGACCATAAAGTTCACCTATTTCTAAACCCCTGCCATGGGCAGGGACACCTTCCACTAGACCAGGTTGCTCAGAGCCCCCATCTAACCTGGCCTTGAACACTTCCGGCAGAGGAACATCCATAGCTTCTCCAGGCAACCTGTTCCTGTCTCTCACCATCCTCACAGTAAAGAATATTTACTTCTTTTATACAATCTACATCTACCCTCTTTCAGTTTAAAACCATTATCCCTCAGCCTATCACTACAGTCCCTGATAAAGAGTCTGTGGCAGGTGCACCCACCCAATCAAAACAGGGCTTCTTGGCTGCTGAAGTGTAGCAGCTGTTGATTGCCCCTGTTCTCAAGGCTTCACGGTAGTTAGGGCCTTTGGCCAGCAGGAGCTTCTATTGACCACAGATCAGAATCGGCTGGGTATAAATGAAGTCCCTTGGGGGAGCCATTTTGAGCTAGTTCTCTAGAGCAGCATGTTGTGGTTGCAGACTCTCCCCTTGGGTTGGGATGCCACCCAAGGAAACTCCTTGAGGTTACTTGGGTAGGGATGTTGTCCTGAGAAATTCCTTGAGGTTGAGAGCCCTCACTTGTTAGGTGAGTGATAGAATGTTTTGGGTTGTTGTTAAACCCTAGGTGATGCCTTGAGCAACAAGTAGAAAGAAATGTTCTGTTACGTCTTTTAAGGTCACCCTGATATGACTCTGGGCTCAGAGAATCTGGAGTCTTGCAGTCAGAACTGGCCAAAACCAGCTAACTGTACACAAGAAAAGCAAGTGTGTAGATTAACCCATACTGTGCATGCTCCAGAGGAGGGTTCAACTAAACAGCACACTTGAAGACCATGAAAGACCCTAAGAGACTCAAAGCACATGCATAATTAGGTTGTGAATGCTACAATTAGTTCCAAGAAAAAGAATGAATATGTATAACTATTCTGGGAAATTTAATGTATATGTAATTTGTTGCACAATATAAGCTCTGCGTGTTGCAACTTTTGGCATGCATGTTGGGCAGAGTGATCTCCCATGCAACTGGTGCTGTAATAAAGAATGTCTGCCTTCTGAAACTTCAAACTAACTCTTAGAGGGTTCTTTTCTGACTGAATTTACAGTCACATAGGAAGTTGTTCTGGACATGATATCTATGGGCATTTGAACCTGCAATTGAATACTTGCAGAGGGCTAGTTAATTGTGTTAACAACAAATTTTTAATTTTCAGGGTTGTTCGTTTATCTGGGAGCCTCTCTAACATATTAATTGGCATGGTTGACAGAATGGTGATAAACAAGTTATCACAGAAGTATAGCTGTGTCCCTTCTCCCCCAGATGTACAATGGGCAAGAAGTGGTTTGATCCTGTGGCAGTTGTGAGAAAGTTGGAACAAAGCCAGGAAGTTGGTGGAATGGCAGAAGTGAAGAAAAAATATGTGCCATTTTAGGTGCCTGTTTGATTCAGGTGCAGGGTTATTTTGTAGTAGTGAAGAAAGATAATTTAGAGAGGTGATTGGAAAATGATTGTTTGAAGACAATTTTTATGAGAAAGAGAAAAAAGACATTTGGAAAAAAAATTGAAATTATGTTGGCATGAGCAAAAAAGTCTCCTAGTGTTGTTCAGATTCAAAAGTTAATTGTGAGTGTAGATCTTGAGGAGAGCGATGGAGATACATGGGGAGAGTCTGATGAAAGTAGCTTGGAGGAAATAGAGGAATTGGAGGAAAGAAATGTGTGACGTCTAATTAAAACAGAAAGGCTTATAGATCCACAAGATGGGAAACCCTGAACCACATTATCCGTACAACCCCCTGGACAAGACCTGAGCTCAGTGAACTTCAAGTTAAGTTTTTACATAAGCCAGGTGAAACTGAAATCAAATATTTGTGGAGGGCTTCTTCAATAGGGAGGATCCAGTTCTGTTGAGTGATGACAAGGTGGGAGGTTTCTGGGGTCCCAGAGTGTTTTTAAGTGATGGGCCAGCAGGTAACCAGTCGGTAACATCTTGAGTGGCTTACTGGGCTGGGGGTGTGGACCCAAAGGAGAGGGGGAAACCTGTTACCGTTAACGTGAAAGGACTGTTGGAACTGGTGGAGGGAGTACAAAAGGCAGCTTGCACTCAGGCGATGGATGAGGGGGGAGGGTATGGAATACTGCTTGCCACAACAGTGGATCCTAGCCAACTTAAACCTCTTGTTAGAGGGTTCCTGGATGTCTTAAAGATCCATGTCCAGTCCCTCAGAGAAAGGGTGCAAAGAGCTATTGAGTGCAACCAGAGAAGCCCTCCCGTCTCTCACATGCACATGTTAAAGTGAGTGGAAGCGTTACAGGATCTGGTTGCTTATGGGTGAGAGATGGGATGGACTGACCTGAGTGGGGATGGGGACGGAACTTGAAGGGTTCGGCAAGTCAGTTGGAAACTCCACCCTGAGCAGCTTCCTCAGAGAGAGTTTAAACTGCCCTGGGATAAGTCAGGTCAAGTTTATGATCCAGGAAGGAATCATCTTTGGCGGAAGGCATTGTCACTGGGGATATCCCAGGCAATGTTACATGGACAATCTACTGATAACATCTTGAAGATAGTGTAATTGCTGGAGGGGAAAACTTCAGAACAAAGGAAAAATGTTGGAGTTTGATGTTTTGTCAGGAAAACAATGGTGTCTACCAGATGGCAAAGTGTGGAGTTTTGAAGGCAGGGGGACAGAAGTTGCTCATGTGCAGGTTGCTCCTTTATTACCACAATCTAAAGCAACCTGTGTGTGTCAATATCCATTACCTACTGCTGCCAAATGGGGTATTTTTGAGGTGATTAATGATCTTGAAAAAAGATTATAAATCGTACACATTCCCCTTATAATTCTACAGAGTGTCCAGTCCAGAAACCAAACAAAATATGATGATTAACAGTTGATTATCAGCAGCTGAATGCCCATCCAGGGCTTTTAGAAGCTGTGATCCCTGGATGGGTGCAGCCCTACAGGAGCATGCCCACCATGTCTGGGATGAGGGGAATGGGTTCTTTGTGGTTCCTTTGCAGGAAGCAAACAGAGATCGCTTTGCTCCCACATGGGAGGCATGCAATTTACATTTGTGTGTCTTTCCCAGAGGTATTGGCACTTGCCAACAATTGCTTACTATACACTGGCTCAAGAGCTCACCAAAACCATGGCTGGAGAAGGGGTTAAGGTATCTGTAACCTCCCCTCCTCTGGGAGTCATGTAGTGAGAAACTGTGAGGAAGTGCTATGTGCAATTAGATATTTATTGCCACACACAGCACATAGAGAAGGAAACACCCAAATCAATTCAATCAGATAGCAGGAGCCGCTTTGCTGCCAGGGTGGTCCAGGAGTGGTCACACAAGGAATACAGGTGGTCAGGGGGTTTGCTCACCCCATACTATCTTCAGGCTAATGGCATAGTCGACATGCTTGGGAGGCCTTAGGTAAAGGTGGAAAAACTCACCGTATTAGTGCCTGATGGATAATTTCTGATTTATAACTTGATGACTGCATTCTGATCTGAGGCCTAATTCTGATTTTTTTATTAGGAACTTGGAGAAACAGATGACTTCATCATCCTGATTGGTAAAGGAGATGGTGATCCATATGTGACTTGTAGAGAAAAGAACTTTACAACTTTGTAGTTGTAAAGCAGGTATGTTTATTCAGCGCTGGGCGCACGGGGGATCGCTCCACCACAGGTGTGCGCACCGTTTGTAGCTTTTGTCTTGCTTATATGCCACAAAGTATTGTTTATTCATAAAACGCCTATACATATCCATAGTCTATCCCCGCCTCCCTCGCGTCTGCGCACTGAGTTCCTTAGGTCCTAGGCAGTGGTCATAAATTCCTGGGCAGGGGTCGTATAGATGAAGTATCTCCTCTTCCTCTCTGATGAACTTTTTTACCCTGTTGTTTTCAGTTCTCTGTCCGAGCCTCCAAGCCAGTTTGTGCTGGAATCCAGGGTAGTTTGTTACTGACACATACACTTTCAAGGACTAGAGGAAGCTTCTGCCCGGGCTGGAAGATAGTAACTTAGCAACACTATCAGCCCCTGGTATGTCTCAGCACGTAGCCCCCTCATCTCTGCTCAAGTTCCCTTTTCTTGTGCCTTTTTAACTACAATTGTTTACATTCCCTATCTCAATATGTACAATCAAGACTTGGATGACAATGTGGTAGTGAAAGTATCTTGTGGAATTGTCATCATTCAGAAGAATATGATTGAACTTGGTGTTGTTTTGTTAATGCCACTTTAGGTCAACAAATGAAGAAAGTGGCAAGAGACTGGAGGCAATTGATGTTTTAAGCATTAACTGGTTGACTGGATATGTTTGGATCTTTCTTTTTAGGATGGTTAATTAGCTTCCTTCAATTTTGACTGTAATAGATTGGCTGGGGTTGTTGGGGTTTTTTTGAGATTTGTTTGCATAATCATCTAGGAATGACAATCCACAATGAGTATTGAGACTCAGGACCACACTCTCTTTTAACCTTGGAGGCAAGACGTGACTGCACCACCACTTCAAGGAAACCAGCTGAATCATGATTGCAGTCATGCAGTGGATTATGTGACAGGTGCATGTGCCCAATGAAAATAGGGCTTATTTGCTGCTGAAGTGTAGCAGCTGTTGATTGCCCCTGTTCTCGAGGCTTCATGGTAGTTGGGGCCTTTGGCCAGTTGGAGATCCTATTGACCACAGATCAGATTCGGCTGGTTATAAATGAAGTCTCCTGGGAGAGCCATTTTGAGTTAGTCTCCTGGAGCAGCATGCTGCAGTTGAGGACTCTCCCCTTGGGTTGGGATGCTACCCAAGGAAGCTCCTTGAGGTTACTTGAGTAGGGATACTGCCCTGAGAAATTCCTTGAGGTTGAGAGCCCTCACTTGTTAGATGAGTGATAGAATGTTTTGGGTTGTCGTTAAACTCTGGGAAGTGGTGCTTTGGTCTGTGTTTTAGGTTGCCGTTAAACCCTGGGAAGTAGTTCTGTTCTCCTCTCATGGACATTTGAACATGTAGTTGGATAGTTGTGGAGGTCTAGTTAACTGTATTGACAATAAATTTTTAATATTTTGTAGTTATTTGTTTATTTGAGGGCCTCCATAACATAGTCCCTCCCTATCTTTCCTGTATACCCCTTTTAAGTACTGGAGGACCACTGTAAGATTTCCACAGAGCCTTCTGTTCTCTAGGCTGAACAACTCCAACTCTCTCTGCCTGTCCTCAAAGGGGAGGTGCTCCAGCCCCCTAACTGTCTTCATGTCCCTGCTCTGGACCTGCTCCAACAGATCTATGTCCTTCTTACGTTGGGGGCCCCAGAACTGGAAACCATACTATAGGTGGGGTCTCCCAAGAGCAGAGTAAAGGGAGAAAATCACCTCCCTTAACCTGCTGGCCACCTTTTTTTGATGCAGCCCAGTGTACAGTTGCCTTTCTGGGCTGTGAGCTCATGTTGTTGGGTCATAGTCAGTTTTCCATCCCATGCTACTCCCAGGGCTGCTCTCCCAGGCTGCAGAGTCCTTCTCTGCAGGGCTGCTCTCAATACACTCATTGCCCAGACTGTGTTTATGCTTGGGATTGCCCCAACGCATGTGTAGGATTGCACTTGGCCTTGTTGAACTTGATGAGGTTTGCAAGGGCCCACGTCTCAAGCCTTTCAAGGTCCCCCTGGATGGCATCCCTTCCCTCCAATGTGTTGACTGCATCACACGGCTTGGTGTCGTCAACAAGCTTTCTGAGGGTGCACCCAGTCTCGCTTTCTGTGTCTCCAACAAAGATGTTAAACAGCACTGGTCCCAACACTTCCACCACTTGTCACTGCTCTCCACTTGGACACTGAGCCATTGACTGCAACACTTGGAGTACCAAGTGAATCCAGCCAATTCCTCATCCACCTAATGATCCATCTGTCAAATCCATGCTACTCCAATTTAGAGACAAGGATGTTGTGTGGGACAGTGTCAAATGCTTTGAACAAGTCTGAGTAAATTCCTTACATCATTAACAGTAACTGTAGGATCTTGTCGCTTGAAATCTGGGTTAGCATTTCCATCTGATAGACAAATACAGAAAACAATATTTTTCTCTGTTTCTCCTTCCAGTGTGCAGTTAAGGAGATACACAGCAGATATGCAGGTGGATAGTAACAATTTGCTAGGATTCGGGCAATCTCATAAATAAGATGGATGGTGTTTTAAAAGACACTCTACCATAATGTTTCTCTTCTTACACTTGAAGCCAACTAGAAGGCAGTGACACATGGCTACAGCTTGAAAATTCCTTCTTTACTGAGTATAAGCACACCACATAGCTACTGGCTGGCTTAGTCATTTCTTTCAGTAAGTGGGAATTTTGCATGCTACTCTTAATATCTCTGCAGACTGTATAGAAGCTTAGGTACCAGATGCAGTTGATGATTCTACTTAGCAACAAAAGTTAAACATGCAGTCCCTCTGTTATATATTTTGAATATAGCCTTTAAAATCTCCTGTAAGTATTAAAGTTCTAATTTTTATCGCAAGAAAAACTGATGGTGAAATTTGGGAGTTCTGTACAAAATTGTGGCTAAATGGGATTTAAAAATAAGTTTGTGTAATATGTCAATCTGCCTTTCTAAATAATTACTATTTCAGCCCTATTTTGTCGTACCCCGCACAGAACAGAACAAATTTAAGTAAGCAGGTTTGGAAACTACAACTAATATTGCTGTCATTACATATTAACAATAAGTACTTCAGAACTTTTACATACACACTATTAAGAAACTATTGCTATCTAGCATGAACTCTTGATAATAATAGAATAAGGATACATGGAGTAAAAAAAAAAAAAAGTATTATGGCACAAATCCCATCACATACAAATAAAGAGGACTCAAGACTGTAAATACCAATGATCAGTTATGGATGTAGAGTTGTGTAACAACCTATAGAAACTGCCTATAGTTGATAACATAAGAGCAGCTGTCTCGGAACTGTCTTCAAGATGTCAAGACTTCAACAAAAACTAATGGTTGCATGAGCACAACAGCTTCAGAATCAAGTGTACTGAAATGATCACTAGTATCCTCAGAGACTATTCCAACACCTAACAACCCATTCTGTAAAGAAATGCTTCCTAATATCCAGTCTAAACCTTCCCTGGTGCAACTTGAGGCCATTCCCTCTTGTCCTGTCGCTTGTTACTTGGTTAAAGTGACTCATCCCCAGCTCTCTGCAACCTCCTTTCAGGTAGTTGTAGAGGGCGATGAGGTCTCCCCTCAGCCTCCTCTTCTCCAGACTAAACACCCCCAGTTCCCTCAGCCGCTCCTCGTACGACATGTGCTCCAGACCCTGCACCAGCTTCGTTGCCCTTCTCTGGACACGCTCGAGTCATTCAATGTCCTTTTTGTAGTGAGGGGCCCAAAACTGAACACAGTCATCGAGGTGCGGCCTCACCAGTGCCTATTTTGCATAGAAATACCAGTTTCCATTCTGCAACATCCCAATTTGCAAAATGAGAATAATTACTTTTACATAGTTTTGTTAAATGCTTTTGAGTCATCCTTAGACATATGAAAGTTGTAGAAATTTGTTATCTTTCTCTTCTTAGGTCACACAACAATAGATACACATTCTATTTGTATCACAGAACTTTATTCATAATATTCAAAAACAATCTTTCAATAAATATTCATATGACAAAATTTATTATGAATATTTTAGTTGAAAGAAATTACATTTCCCGCCCAAGTGACTTGAAAAACACCCACACATCTAAGTCTGTTTTGAACAAGTAATCTACATAGTCATGTATTACATATTTTGTTCTCTAGACCTTTTAAATGAGTAAGTTAATTTTTTTCCTCTGTGTGAAGTAATGCTACATCCAGTAGTATGTATGGATACTGAAACTATTTTCCTTCAAAGCTCCTATTTTGTCCTTCAGAAATTCTTTCTTAAAAATCGAACACTATTTGTGAAAAGTGCCATAGTTTACGATTAGAAATTTACTGTACGGTGACATTTTTGGTTATGCAATGCCTGTCTGCATTTAGTAGAACTGAATGTCCAAGTGTAGTTTTTCAGTGTGTCAGTGTCTCTCAAGTGATAGTCTGCAGAATGCTCATTAATGATGAGGGAAGACCTGGCATGTACTGTGATACCATTTTTAATCATCGTACTTAAATCTTACACTGTGGAACAGTACACATTTGGAACCCACAGGTATCTGCAGAAGTCATTCTGCCTGCTGACTTGCTGTAAAGTATTGGAGAAATATTTTACCTGGTTTTATGAGTATAGATCAACTGACTAGTAACATTTCTTTTAGTTTCAGCAGAAGTCTTAAAAAAGATTCTGCTGCTGTCTACTTCTCGGAATAGCCTGGATTTTCTGGGTTTATATTTTTTTGTTTCAAATAAATAAATTTATTTCAGAGTATTCATCTGAAGCTTTGAGCAGCCTATATATTAGTTTTAAAAATATACTTTTCAGCTTTAGGCTTATCCCTACTGCACTCTTTTGTGAGATAGGTTTAGCTATGAAAAGTCCAGATCAAATTTTTTTAATTATTCAGAAGGACCCTAATTTTCAGTTCATACATAAAAGTGTATGTGGCCTAATTAATGGCCTCCTGTTTTATTTTAACTAAATATGCTGTCTGGACATAACCATTTCTGTTGAACTGATTTAAATAAACAATTTGAGTTTTCCAATTTAAAAATCTTTGTTAAAAAAAAAAAAAAGCTTGAGGTTATCCAACTTCATGTATTAAAAGATTTTTTCACCCCTTTATTTGGACTTTACATATGTTCTTGCTTAAAAAAAAATAAAATAAAATATATATATAAATATATAAAATCCACAGACAAAAATAATGTCAATTCATGGAACTACTAATTTCACTGTTGTCTGCTAACTTTCATCCAAGGTTCCTGGTTAGCTTGACCTGTTTTGGCTGAGGAGATTTGCAATATAGGTCATGGTAACAGTGAAAGCATCTTTGCAGTCACTATATTTTTCATTAGTAACAGCGTGAATGATTAGCCACCAGCCATACAAGGGCATAGGGATGCAGAAGGGTAACATTGCTCATAGGTAAACTCACATGACCACTGGACAAAACCAGTTCGCATTTATTTAGAGAAACTTAATGGGATGTATCAAGAGACAATGAGTAATATATGCCAGCATATATCATTAAGATTCATACATGCTGAGTGAAAACTAAAGCTGATTTCTTAATATGCAACTAAAAGAGATAGTTGACTGTGGATGACTTCATGTATTGGGTTGCAGTATCCAAGCAACTCTCTTTACATTTTCTTTTCATATTATTCCTCACTGTGAGAAAAGGAGTAGAAAAATTTCACTTTGAAAGACTTCCTTTTGATTCTAAGAGCTCTTGTAACTTCCTCATGTTTTATTTCTACCACCTAGCTACAAACTGACAAAACATTCTGTTGCAGGGCAAAGTTCAGTGAATCTTCTTCTGTGATGTGGCATGACTAAAAAGCATTTACTTTCACTGATACCTTTTCAACAGTAATGATCACATTAACAGTCAGTGAGAGATATTATTTTTGTGGCACAGATGAATGTTGTTCTATTTTCACTGCCATTACTCAAGATGATAAATGCCTGTTTCTGTCTGAAAGAGAAAGATATTTTACACTAAATGTGTGCTCTAGTGTAGAGTGATTATCTTAATTGTGTGCTTTTGTTTTGCAAGGTTCTTTGCTACCTGCTGCTTCCTGAAAAATGGAATTCATCTTCTGTTTTAACTAGTTCTATCCAATGGTAGGATATCTTACAAAAATAAAGTAATTGGGTTAAATGTCTCATAATATATGAATTGTATCTTGGGGATTTATTTGTTTGGGGGTTTTAATCAGCTCATTATATTTAGTCATTTTGTTTGGATAATAAAAGCAAAGATAAATTGGGTGATAAATCCACAAACTCAGAGGTAGTATGCTATTAGTTTTGAGCAGCAGAGGACATTTAGAAAGAATGAGGCTCTCATACAAAAGGAAAGTTTCCCATGCAGCACTATCTTTGAAAGGCTCTAAAGCATGGGAATTAACTAGATTGATAGTAGGAAATGTTTACATTTTAAAAGCTGAAGTGGTTTAGAAATATTATTTGTTCATAGATGATGCACATATATTTTGAGTATTACAACAGCCTACACAGATTTATAAAAATAAACACAATATACGTATGTCCCTATAACTGTTAACCAAGTCTGACCTATGGATAAGGAGAAATCAAATAATTTTTATTGTCCTCATCTTTTATAATCTTTGATGAGAGCCTACATAAGTTGGTTTTCTCTTTCTTAGCCCAAAGGAATTTTTTCTTCAGTCAGTGCAGCACACTTTGTCTTACAAGACAGCACTATCCAATACAAAATCTGATGAAAGACCATCTCGAAATCCATTTTATCCTCTTAAGTCTCAAAGTTGCACTCAAGACCTGTGTAAAACCTGGACTGCTTCCACCTACTAACATACTAGAGCCAATAGACTTCTTGCTATTCCTGCCTGCTTCCTTCCATCCTGTTCTAGCACAGTACAAGCACAACGTATAAGCGCTGGATACAGCCACCTAAGTAACCAGCCACCTATTTAATATCTAGTTTTATTCCTTCCTCACTAGTTTTAAAATGCTCAATTGAACTGACATAAGCTTTGAAATAAAAGGGACATCCAAAGTAACTTGTATGGATAAAATTTATGTGATTATGACTTAAAAAATTCTTCCCTTCAAATGTTTTGAAGCTCTTATGTTTAAGTCAGAATCACTTATTCTTCAGATGGTGATCTTATAGATCAGATTTATCTCTGGACTGACCTAAACACTGCTTATTTATAAAGACCTATTTACTGAACTTGCATTTGAGGTAGGGGTAAGTGGAGGTTATATTAAAGCAATCTGTCAACTACATCAGCAATATACCTTTTTCAAACTTTTAATGGAACTCTGTTTGTCATTATGATAGAGTACCAATGTACTGGCTAAAGCAATCATAATTGTGAAATATAATTATCAGATGCTATATAAGCTTATTTTTATCAAGCACTCTAAGTCTCATGTTTTCAGATTTAAAACTTCAAAGTTAGAATTGTCAGTTGTGTTAATAATTTTGGAAGTAGATAGTGATGTCACATAAATCTTTTAAAATTGATTCCTAATACTCTTACAAAAGTCTGACCCTTATATTTTAAAATGCATGATGGTTATTTTGATAAATTAAAAAGCCTATTTGTTTCTACTCCAAATCCTGAAAAGTCATTTTTTAGAACAGAAAACAAAAAGATAACATCAACAAAACCAGCTGATTTTAGCAGTCATCATAACCTCTGCCTCAGCTTTCAAGTGTACCAGATATCATTGTTCATTTTTTATACCCTACTAATCATTTATGTACATCATAGGAGCATTCAAGCATGTTGGTCTATGTGTAAGTGTGCAGGAAAATATTCCACATGAACAACAGCAAAAATAATAATAACAATAAAGATAAAAAGAAATAAGATCAAATATCAGCATGGTTAGCAAACTTCACTGCACACCTCTAGTATATAGTTGTCTTAGTCCTCCTTCATTTGTTTCTATGCTAAACTTCTATACAGTCTATATTCTCAGCCACTTCTTATATTAGGTGATAAATTACAGAAGCCCCAAGACAGTGTTCATCAGCAGATGATTAACTTAGAGCATATGCCTTAATGATCTGACTTCTGCATGAACTTTGGAATAAAGTTTTTTCTATTTTGTTTTCAGTACTCTTTGCTGTACCCAGGCAGCCATTTTTGACAGCCTGTTTATCACTCTTGTGTAAAGAAAAATACATGTATTTGTTAACTGTATACAAATATAAATGGTTCTTACCAAGCATAACATTCCAGTAATATTTTTAATGTCTCATTTCATATTATTACCAAGAATACTAACCGGTCTTGAAATATCTTGAAAGATAATTAGTATTACTTTGTCCATTTTTCTAACATTTTCAGTTGAGAAATAGTACTGTAATGTGCAGTGATCTCAAGGAACAAAGTGGAGAAGGTATTTCATAACAGTAGAAAACAGACAACAGTTTGTTTCATCTTAGATCTCTTTCAATCCAAGGGCAATAATTTCAATACACAACATTTGGGTCCCAGCCGGAAAGACTTTTCTGGCTTTGCAAAGAACCAACAGTACAGAACAGAGCATCAGCTTAATTTACTTCAACAAAGACATCCAGATGCAGTCACTCTATTTCCAATTTACCTAAGTAACAAAAAATTCAAAGCTAGACTGAGAGCAGATAAGGGATGTTCAGATCTCTCAGGGTCCTAAGCTTGTCTTTAATTCTAAATTACAATCCATTAGCTCCTCATTTTTCCAAATGAGCCTCCTAAGAGTTTTTCAATTTTTATAACTAAGTATCACTTTTGGAAAGAAGTAACATTAATCATTTTATAGCAGTTTAAGATGTAATTCCTCATGCTGCACCTAGATCGTAAACAAACAAGATGCTCATTTACATTTCTCCTCCTTCTGACTCTCATTTTATTGTTTTTTTCTACTCCTCATAACTTCTCTTGTACATACACTAAAAACCATAGAAAGTACAGCAAACTCTTCCATAAACACTGACAAGACAAAATTAATATTAAAGAAATAAAAAGCAATAGCCACATTGAGAGCAATTCTAAAACAAATTGGTTTAGGAAAGGGTTCTCAGGAGTTTTTTGTGCCCTTACAGTACCCTAAGCTATTGAAAAGAGTCAATTTTCCTCTGGTTTACTCATTATCATTCTAAACAAATAACTGGTTACTTATTTAAATTAAGACACAGGAAAAATAAGGTAAATGAAAGAAAGTGCTGTCCCAATAAAATTAATGCATACTGAATTTTGACATTTCTTGCTGCAAAAAGTGAAGGAGCAAGGTCTTTCAGGGACTTGTTTTCTCTTCTCCTCCTGAAGTTTGTAATGGTGACCTAACCTAAAGATCGAAATCGACAGTTATTATTCAGATTTCAAGGTGAGCACATGTAGTTACAAAATTAGTTGTTTCATAAAGTGCCCAATATAACTAACTATGCACAGGGGTGGAGAAACCTTTATTATTATAATATGACTAAAATACCAAATGCTATTTTTGGACAGGTAAATTTTTCAACTCTGTGGGGACAGGGTTTGGACACCACCACTGCTACAGCTGTGATTTTTGTGTTAGAAGAAAGGAGTGTAATCATTAATTAGGAAATAGGCCAGACAATTACCAACACCAGTTTTCATTCTGTAATTTTCTGTATGAACCTTGAATACTGAATTTCTGTAATTTGGTATAACCTTTATCAATAGTTCTGCAATGTTTGCAATGTTTGTAAAGAGGATGGGTTATCTGGATGAGTAGAATTTGATTGTTTAACTTTCATTCTACTACATGGTTTAATTTTTATTGAAGTACGTGATAGGTATAGCTGAAAGATTTTTGTTAATAATTATTCAGCTACAAGTAGCTTTTATTGCTGTTTCTTCATTGAATTATAAGGAAAAACATGGAAATCACTTATTTAAAATAATAAAACTTTGGTTTAGTGTTAGGAGGGTGAGATGGGATGTATTATATTTAAATGGAAGTTACAGATGATTTTCAATAAATTTGTGTTTGCCTTTATATTTTTTCCTGTCCTAAAACTAAAACCTTCACTTTAGCAAGTCTTTCTTTCAGGTGGTGAAAAAGGAGAAGAAGAAAAGATGGAGATAACTGTATTTACCTCTGAGAAATTAATTTTATTTTTTCGGAAGATTTCTGGGAGATCTAATGCTGATTTAAAGTACTCTTCATTCTTTGTAAAGAATTCCATAGAGCTTGTAATGAGTTTTGGGTTGCTCAGATGGGAGGACAACTCTAGATTGTGTTACTATTTAAATCCTATTATGTGAAGTATTTTAATTTTTATAACCTTGCATACATATTCAGTTATGGCACTTCTATTAAACTAGTAAAAACCTATTGACTAAATATTAACTCCATATTTTAGTTATATAAAATATTCAGCAGTTAATAATATTAGAGTATTAATAAAGGTAGAAAAAGAAAACTAAAACCTTGATAATTCAATAGCAATTTAAATATTTCTTCTCAATACTTGTGATATTACCATTTCACTGTCTATTCAGTCTAGAGAGTTCACCAGCATAAACAAGCCATTGCACACACCTGTAAAATTTTAAAATTCTGTATCCTGGAGGAACATGAATAGCATAAACCTAATTCTGATTTTCCAGTAGTGTGAATCAGCTTGAATAAAATATTTGTGTTATGGATGTGAGAATATAGTTATGGATACAAGCAAGGAGAGGAAAACAAAAAATGTTGTAAAACTGGTAATATTGCCCCTAAAGCTGTAAAGTCCAATGATCTGGTGTCTGCTAGGTATACAGAAGATTCAGGGGAGAGAATAACTTTTTATAGAGAACAAAAAATAATTAGAGATTAGGTTTAGTCTTCTATTTCAGGTGCTGTTCAAAATTGTTATTTCTTTTAAGGATGTTGGCCCATACATTGTAAAAATACTTACTGCAGTTCAGTCCAATGGAAAATAGATATTAAGTAGTCTTATTCTTACCACCCCCTTTTCACCTTCATTGCTACAGCATCAGATTGTGTTACTTAAATTGCTTGCATCCTGAGCTATGGTACCATGGCATATTGCTGAGGCTGTAGCTTTCAAAATTTCTCTAGCTGCCTCTGGAGAACCTTTTGTGACCCAAATAAATCTTGTCTATATTTGACTTGAATAATAGTTCTCTGTAATGTCAAATACCACTGTCATCTCAAAAAAAAAAAAAAAAAAAAAAAAAAGTTAAATAATTGTATCCTTTTCATACAGGCTTGAAACCATTTATCTGAAAACTTAGCAATGTTTTTACAACTGGGTCAGTGGTATAATAAAAGGGATACCATTTCTTCCTACAAAATACTACCCCCTAAAAAGCAGGTATCTTGATTATTTGTTTAGTTCTCATCTTTACTGAAGTAACATTGAATTCCATCCCTGCTAACATGGCAAGAAAAATAGAAGGGAAAACTACTAGGACCAAGTAGAACTGCTCAAAAACTCTGTATCATTTGGAGCCAAACAATATTTAGTGCCATTTAGATAGTTGTATTTCAGTGTAATGAAGTTTTGTATATTGAGCTTCTTCTGGCTTTAAATTTGTGAATGTTTATGTCAAGAATTTCTGTTATGATCTCTGCTGTTATTATCTGATGGGAAGGCTAAGGCTAAGAATTACCCTAATTCACTGAGATTTGGCTTAAATCTACATCTGCTTAAAATCAATTATAAACAAATCTTACTGGGATTTGGGGCAGAGTAAGCCTAGTGCTGAATACTTTGCAAAACGTCATTATTTTATAGTTTATCTTTGCTATGTTTTATGTTGCTGTCTTTCACTGCAGCTGTACAAGACTCATGAAGACTGTGCACTAAGATGTATTTAACAATCAAAAGCACTTATGTGAACAGGGCATTAATAAATTTTAAGATTCATTAATATAGTATTAGTGATGCAAAACCTAACAAAACAGCTAATTTGAGACCTCTTTAACAGTAAAAATTTAAGTTTTCTTTACTGTTTTACCAAGTACTCATTGTCAATGATTAAGCATCTAATCATTGGTAATGCTGTAAAATTCCTTACATTGATATACCACTGAAGACATTTGTAATTGCTGAGTGGTTTTTGTTTTATTGATTTCACATTTGTCATGCTTTCTAATGGTGTTAACAAGAACTTTACACTTGAAAGTTATGGTTTACCATTTGCCCTGTTTTATCATTTGGTACAGTAAACCGTGTCATTAAACTGAAGAGCCATTTCCAGTCAAACACTCAGTGCCTTGCTGGCAAAGGAATCACTACCTGTCATAACTGCAAAGAGGTTAGTTATGAAATATTACAGTGATCATCCCAGGTTTTGCACATGTACTTCAAAGTCTGTGAAGCCTGCCTTGCTCAGGGAAAGAAACCTCCTATCTGTAGATGTATCTACAGTACCCTTGAAAAAGTGGTTGATGTACTTATTTAAAGAAGTTTTACAAGCTCTGAGACATATGTATTCATGTAACCTGAAATATTAACTAAGCATTTAATTATAACACTAAAACCCTAAGAACCTGAACAGATGTCTATTTAGAATGTGCAACTAAAATCTACATTCACAAAGTACAGCATTGGCAGCTCACTGAAAATCTGTAAAACAGGTCTCTGTTTATCTTGCAAATTAAAGTCTTCTAGATTTTACTTGTTCTAATATTTCATAAAAGACTGTCCAGCATTAAGATGGATCTTATATATGGGATGAGCTTACTAGGATGGGAAGACTTATCAGAAGTGCTAGTTTATTGTAGGAGTTTGAGCATGTCTGATTCACATGTCTGTGAACACAGAATCACAAAATGGCTGAGGTTGGCAGGGACCTTTTGAATTCATATGGTCCAGGTCTCTTACTCAAGCAAGGTCAGTTATATCTGAGAGAGAGACAAGACACATGGAGAGACAGAGTATGGTTGTGTTTTAAATTGTAGTTATGCCTGAAATAATAGTTGCCTAGATGTACTATCAGACTTGCAGTGTTTGTCTGACTTCAGATTCAACTACACTGAGAATACTGATTTTGGAAGTTACCAGATTAGGAATCTGTATAAGAAACCTAGGCCTAAGTGTAGGACCATTTAAGTAGGGATTCAACCCTGCTCCAGACTCAGCTGCTATCTGATACAAATAAACACATGACACGTTGAAATAGCCAATTTCCAAAATGCCATTGAGACATAAAATTTCAAAATGCCCAAGTCAGTATTTATGCAACCAGATTATGACTCAGTGGTTGACATGAACAAAACATCATGTCCTCAGCTCAGCCTTAACTGTATAATGAACTACAAGAAACTAGTAGATAGCAATGCAAATGCAAACAGGCAGTGTACCGATAACAACACGCAATGAGCTTCATCCAGCTTTCAAGGTGATCAGTTCAATCCTGAAGGAGGACTTTTGGTTCCAGCAGATATAATCTAATTCTTCTAAGCATGACAGTTAGGAAGAAAGCCATAATAAAAGGTATGATCTCCAGATACAATCCTTGCTGTGTTTCTATCCTTATGACTACATCCCCAATAAAACATCTGACACACAATATTAAAGATTATTGGTTTCCCATTGTTTTCTTCCCTAAACTCCTAGAACTCAAGTGCATTCTAGCCTAATGTTTCATTTCAATCAATATTTCCCTCTTAATCCTTACAACCATTGCTGTCCTAGGTATCCTAAACTGTAGAATTGCCCCCACCTTCCAGATACTGAATTGAGCCACTATTGAATTGCTCCATTCTGCTGACAGGGTCTGCTTTACTATTTCTCAGGAAGGAACTATTGCATCCAGGAAGCTGATAAACTTTACTGGTTCTACTTGTTTAAAACAACATGTGTAGGTGACTGACTATAGTGAGTCGTCACAGAGCTGCACTGTTAATGTGAACAGCAGATATCAACAAGCACTTCTGACAAAACCTGTAACTGTACAGAGGAGTAGCCATTCTCAAACCTAACGAGAGCTTCGATTTTCAAAGTGTATATTTACAGCTTCCCAGAGACTGAAAGGATGTTAACTGATTTAACATGTAGAAAATATGTTTTTAATTATGAAATATGCATAGTTGCTTTGCACAGTTTTGCCTGAATAATTCAAAACCAGATTTAGCCTATGAAAATCTGCAGTGTTTTTAGCCCTTTAGAAAAGTATCAAAACAAAGCAAAAAAAACCCCAAACAAACCCACAGTATACAACCTTATCATAACAACTTTACTGTGGTTGTCTTGTATCTTGGATACAGGGCTGTGTTTACTTGACCAACCACTGTAGGCAGAATGATAAAATCACCCAGAGGTGCATGAAATATTTTGTTCAGTATAGTGTAGGTGTAATGTGGAAACCAGAAAGTAAGTATTGCTGACAGTTTTTTCATGTCCAGTTTTCCAAACTGTAAAAATTAACTTGATGCTTAAACAAAGATTTCTGACTATTAAATATTAAGAAATTACCTTTTTATGAAAGATTGACTATAATCTGTTAATAATTCATTTTTGCCTATTTCAAAAGGCAAAAGAAAACATAAACCTCTGTTCCTCCAAATGCTGACAGTGAGCTGGGTTCAGATTGACACCTTTAATCCAGGCAACAATGCTGTTCTACAGCACACACGAGTGGTGTAGAAGGGATTTACCAGGAAATGCAATATGAAGGAACAACTTATAGCCAAATGTACAAAGCATCTTATAAATATATATATTTGACATGCCTAGAAGTATTCAACTAGCAGTGAAAGAATTTGCATTTCTAATTTCTTCCTATCTTCTTAGTACGAATCTTGGGAAAAAAAATAACAACAAAACAACCAATAACCAGACACACCACACCCAACCAAACCAACCACAGACCTGTGTAAATAATGAAAAACATTGTATAAACCACTGTCTCAAGCATTTCACAGCTGGACTCCACAGCAGTCCACAGGATACCACCTGCTTAAGAAATACTGAGAGATCTTTCCTCTTGCAACCATACACAGCTCTCCTTGAAGCTGTAATATATAATGTACTGCTGACATATACACATAAGGGATTGAACATGGAATAGAATTCAGTATTAAAATGGTTCCAAGTATTTTGGTTTGTTAAACTACAGGAATTATGATGGCTACACTTTGTCCTCCTCTAAAGGCATCAACTTCTTGCTTCTACCTGCGGTCTTTTTTGTTTTTCAGTCAATGAAATATAGTCCAACAGTCACTGGAAAAGATGGTGACTCACCACAACTCCAGCTGTTGATAGTTTGCTAATGATACCCAGCTGTACCTGCTATTACTACCTATTACTAAAATTAAGATGTCAGAAGAAGCCCTTGGATACAATGCAGCTAGTAGGTGTGAAAGGAGATCAAAGACATAAAGGCTACATTAATCAAAACTGAGTAAAGCTTCAGAGTCCTAGCTAAAATTAGAGAAAGGTGAAGTCTTAGATACTTAAGGAGCCTAAAACATTTTCTTCATTAAAATTGGCTAAGTCACTTCTGTATTTAAGAATACCTTTTTTTTTTTTTTTTCCCATTTTGTTAAGAAAGTTTTATCCATTTTGTTTCTCTGTAACAATTACAGTGATTCCTGAATGAGTCATTTCTAGGCTCAGTTTCTCCAATTATGTGTGCGTGCCTGCCTGCCTGCTCCCTGGCACAGGCTTCCTATACACACACCAAGCTGTGCTCAACACCTTCTATCTGCTCTGAAAATCAGATGCCAGCTTGAAACCTCAGCCTTAAACTTCAAGGCAATTACTACATCAAGCGTTGTTTACAGCAAAGATCAATTTTTAAACAATGGATCACTAGCCTTTACAAACATTTGAGGAATTAAACCAATTAAAGTTCTTCTGAGAAAAATAAAGCACCTTCAGTTCCATGGATTTATAGTGCAAAGAAAATAGAAGCCACAAAACCTTTATCTTGAAAATCTCCTTTCATCTGGCTGATGTAACATCAACACAATTCTCTAACTACAACAATAACAGATCCTTAATACCGGTGACATTTTTAAAAATCACTATGGAAAAAATAACCTACAAACAAACAAATAAATAAATACAAGTTTAAGATGCTCTATTGGGTTTACATGCCAAGGTTTTGGTATTGGAGCAAGGGGAGTAGCTGCAGGGCTGGGTTTCTGAGATAGACCAGGGACTGTCACAGTTCTATCTGGCTCCAAGATGGATCCACCACTGGTTGAAGTTTAGTCCATCAGCTACACTGGTGGTGCCTCTGTGATGACATATTTACAAAACGGTAAAAAATGCTGTGCAACAGAAGCTGGGACAAAGGAGTGAGAATATGTAGGAGAAAAAGTCCCATAAACACCAAGGTCAGTGAAGAAGAAGGGAGAATGAGGTCCTCCAGGTGCTGGAGCAGAGATTCCCTTGCAGCCCACAAAGAAGACCATGGTGACACAGGCTGTCCACCCTGCAGAGTGGAGGACCCCATGCAACAGCAGGTGGACATGTCCAAAAGGAAGCTGTAGTCCATGCAGATGCAGGCCTCTGACAGGAGCTGTGGCCTACGGTGTATCCAAACTGGAGCAGTCTGTTCCTGAAGGATTGCTCCTGGTGGAAATGACCCATGTTGGAGCAGTTCATGATGAACTGTATCCTGTGGGAGACACCCCACACTGGAGCAGGAGAAGAGCATGAGGAGGAAGGAAAAGAGAAATAACAACTTTATGGGAATAATTCGTGACAGTGGTTGTACAGACCAACAGTGAACTGTGAATTGATAATGGTTTGCTTTAAGGAAGATTCTGCTTCGTTTCTCACACTGTATGAACTATGGATGCTTTTTAGTACCAGATACAATAATCTACTATGTCAACTTTTCCACATAATAAACTGGCATGCAGATTTGTGCAGAAGATATTGTGTAAAGGAGGATGTGAAGCCTATCAGTCTGAGCCTGCTAGTCTAGCATTTTATAAAGGAACTGCACTCATTCATTGTATATAGACTATTCAGTGCTGTGGAAAAAAATCTTTTGGTAAGTATGACTACATTAGTCATAATGAAATCCTCCATCTTTTCTTCTCATTTGATAAGGACTCCTCTTCTAGATTTTTTTAGAAGAATATTAATTTCACAATTTCCACACATCAGTCACATGGCAGGGATTTTCACACATTGGTCACGTGGTGGAGATAGGGCACAGACGTTTCCAGACAACTTATTTTGCTTTAAAAGAATTTATAAAAAGAAAAAACAGTATTTTACCTGTCTGTTTCTGACATACAAACTGGATGATCTACAGTATTATCTCCTCTATTCAGTGTTGTAGGAAAAAGATAGCTTTTCTCTTTTGCTTAGGATTTTTTAAAAATTTTTGAACTGCTGTTTTTTTAAACTTCAGGGTACAGCAAATTTTATTTTTTAAATAATAGTTTCAAAATCAAAGACCAAAAGACAGTATCAACTTACAGTTTGGGAAGTTATTACCTGATTTTTTTTCCCATAGCAAATTTAAGAAAATATTTTTTAAATACTTTAGGAATATTTTTATTAGTTGAGAGTGACATTTTCCCAAAGAAATAATTCTATCAAAGATATTTCAACAACCTCTGGCTGCATTTGTATCTGAGCTCTCACTCACTTAGATTATATTCAGCAAGGCTATTCACCAAAAATGAAACATTAATTTTTGTAGATAATATTATTACTTCTATTTTTCCATATGACTGCAAATTCAAGCTCCTTTCCCTTCCTCTCATTTAACTTATAGTAGCCCATTTTTATGATGCCCATTTTTCTATAGATATTTGGGAAATAATGTTAACAGTTGTGTAAGGTAGAATTATATCATTTTCCCACACTCACATTTCTCTTATGGGAGCAAATAAAAGTAATTGTATTTTTACCATGGTAGAAAGTAAAGAACGGATCCGTCTGGCATTGTTTTGTTCGTTGGTTGGTTGGTTGGTTTTGATATGGAATAGTTTGTCAACCCAAAATTTAACATAATGGTTAAAATACTTTTCCCAATCTTCTGCCATATGCTTTCACTCTGAGTTTATTAGTTCTTTTAGCATATATTTCAAGTAATTCATTTCACTTCCTTCAAAGTCAAAAAGCCTGTATGAGCGGGCATTCAGAAAAATTGTTGAACATTCAGTTTTAGCAAACACAATCAGTTCTAACAGATACTGGCACTTTCCACTATTATACTGACTTATTATCCAGAAACATGCCCATTTATTTATCCCTGTGAAAATATAAAAAAAATTTCTCAGTGCTTTCCAAGACCTGACTGCCAGGTCTGTGAATGTAGATCATAGTGTTTAACACTTGATATCTAGAGAAGAAATAGTCATGGTTTCAGATATTGTATCTTCTGCTTTTGAGCATGACACCATAACTAATGTTTTAGAAACATGCATTCATTTATGACTGTTCAGGAATTCCTGAAAAGCCGTGAAGTGTAGCTGGTCATAAATTGTGTCACACAACTACTATAAAAGCATTGAGACCTACATTAATCAGTATGGGCACACAAGCCCCAAAGCCCTCTTAACATGAAACCTATGATATCTGATATATACAGAATTGGCAAGGTAGCATTTTCCTGAAGAAGTTTCTAGCCACAAACTGAAGTTAGAGATGACTTTCAGAGGAAGGTAGTCCCTCCTTTGACTGCTAAGGTCACGTTGTATTTGTATTGCCATTTGTAGTGTTACCTGTTACTGCAGCTCCTTTAGGCTACTGTTATGACATGCACTTTCCTCCATGGATACTTGTTCTAACAAAGGATAACCACTTTATGTTAAGTTCATGCTAACTTCATTGCTTCTGAGAATCTCTTTAGGAGCAGAGCATGTCCTCTATGCAACAGTCTTACGAAGCCTTATACACAGTTTTGTTTACATATCTGTTCTAAAGAAATACTGCTGAGTATATTGCAAACACATTTGCAAACTACATTCTGTTTCATTTATTGGCTTCGTTTAGCCTTTTAGGTACTGACAGGTTCCCATGAAAACAAAATGCAGAACACTAAATCTAGAGTCTACATGTTACACAGGAATCCTGCCTTGACTGTTATCCCACTGGGCACAAGGTCTCCATATTCTTTGGATTACTACTGTACATTACCTCCTCAAAACTCTACAAAATAGCTGGACTCCAGAAAATGAGCGGTAAAACAAAGCATCAGTGCATTCAGCATCAATTTTTTTAGTAGAATTAGCCTCCTAGGCCTAAAGTTTGCCAGTACTGCTGAACGTTCAGAGTCCTTAATTCCTATTGTAGAATACTAGAGGTTATTTAGGTGATAGCTTAATTTACACCATGCATTAAATTTGCAAAAGAAAAGTAAATGTTTCATTTTATGCTGTAGTGGATATGCATAAGTAATGTGTCCTTCCTACGTAAAATCCAACCAAAATGAATAATTTAGTTCTGAATTATGACGGTCTCTATTAGACATTAGTGAAAGAGTGTTTGAAAGGAAATGGGATATATGTAAACAGTAATTGTATTTACAAATACAGAAATGTAATTTCTGCTATTCTGCAAGTGGTGACTTAATATGGCTATATGGACTGTTTATTAAAGGCCAAATTGTGACCTTTGGTAATGTTCAATACATAATAGTAAAATGATTTCTACAAGTGTAAAATGACTGTTCCTTTGCTAATAAAGGTAGAAAAGGCCTGAAATTGTTAATCCATTCAACATCTGCTCAACAGAACAGCTAGTTCAAGTGACCCAGAATTGAATGTGAAGCTGGCAAAAGAAGACTTGAGGCAATTTACTTCTTTACCAGGAATAAGGGGAAATTAGGGAGTAGGTCATAATTTAAAAATGAATCAGTGGTAAGATAAAATTCAATTGTCAAAAAATCTAATTTACATGAAAGACCTGATAGAGTATCCTCCAAAACATTTTTTTTTCTCCTGTTTTTTATTATAAATGAGCATCCAAAAGACAGCTAAGGCCAGATTTTGGAGGCAGGATAGTCTACTGTCTAGGAGAAAAGGATAGCAAGACAAAGGCATTCGCACCATTACCAAGTCATCTTCGAGCAGTGTGGCTCTGCTTTTCTCCTCTGCATTTTATGGCTACCACAGGCTTTAGGTCTACGTGCATTTAGTTGTGTGCCCCGTTTCCATCTACATTTACTGTTTCATTTGAAGGGTGAGACGTTCACTGTAAGGCTTCTACTATGAAATGATTCTTTATGGATCTAGTTCTTAACTGAGTGTTCTTGTTGTGTGTTTGATTGTTTGAAAAGAAGTCCTGTTTTCATATATGGTCCAATTCTGCAGACTTTATGGAGCAGTGGTGTTTCTGCATGTATCCCTGTTTGACTTTATCAGAACTAAGTTACAAAATAAAGATCTGACATTATACAGCATCAGCATGAGACTCAATAATCACTTCTTAAGTAGGCAAACGGGGAGTTAAGTAACACAAGGTGATTATGATTGTCTTGCACCTAGGAGGGAATTTCATGATAAAATAATGCAAGCTCCTATTAATTTTCATTTTCCCACTATCAGGCACTTCATCAGCTCACCTACTGGATTCTGAGACATAACTAAACATGTTAAAATATGAATCCCCCAATCCTTCTTCAGCACAGGACCTGAACAACTATCAAAAGCATCTTGATGTTTCCTTCACACTTCCCTGGTTCAGGGCATGGCTAACTTTGGTACTGACATTACATCTCCTGACTTGACCCCTGTTCCAGCTCTCTGTATCCCACAGGCCACAGTGAGGAGTCATCACAGTCAGGGACTAACGGGGGGCACTCCACCCTTCATGCATCACGTGTCTTTCCATTCCAATCAGTAAGACTCAAGTTGAGTCCTCTAGTTTTACTCCCTTTTATACAATAGTGTCACTGTAAAAGCAGAACCACAAACCTGCATATTTGTAACATTTTTGTCCATGTTTATGTGTAGACTGTTTGCCAGTTACTTGTGAAAGGTCTTGCAATGACTTTGTAGAGAGGGATATCTTGGAACAAGAATGAACTCTGGAACATATGTAAAGGAAAACATCAGTTAGAAGGGATAATTCAAAAGGGAAGGGAAGGGAAGGGAAGGGAAGGGAAGGGAAGGGAAGGGAAGGGAAGGGAAGGGAAGGGCTTAAATTTGACTGTTTATAAAACAGTAACAAACTGGTAACAAGCACTATGCAGAAGTATTACTATTTAATAATTCAGAACCAATTTTGGTTTGTGTCTCATTCCCACAACACAAAGATCTTGTTTACTGGCCAGTTACAAAAACATAACTAGGAGAAAAAAAGAGTATAATAGATATTTGTCAATATACATTTGGGGAATTTCCCAGAACTGAGAAACATGTACTAGTGAACAGTGTTTCTTATGAGTGGTCTTCCTCCCAGATCTTATGAGATAGTATTTGTCATACAATTCAGTGGCTGTTGCAGTAAAAAATCATTTAATTATTTTGATAAATCACCATCTGACTTGCATTTTTTAATGTGAAATAGCTAATTATGTGTTATATCTACAAATAAGCAGAATGTTAATTAGGCAGCTACTTCACAAAGTTGTCTTCATTTTTGAACTGATTTCAGCTGTCAAACTAATATTCTCAAGTTCTCATGAGATGCTGATAGTGAAGCAAAGTATTGCATGTGTTCTTCATGATTCATCTGTCAAAGCATAAAACAATTCACTGTAAATAGTAATTTGACAAATGACTATCAGGAATTAAATAAATAAATTTGATTCTATCTTCAGTTGACTCTGAATTTGTATCTTTTATATAAAATTCAAGTGGTCACAAGTTACTGTTATTTTTATTCACTGTACCTTTATGTGTGTTCCTTCTCATTTCTGCCCAAACAAAATAGATTACAAATATGTGATAGGTTTTATTTCTTTCAGCATGGTAAAAGGAAAGCTAAAGCCTAATAATGTTAGATGTTATCAAAGAAAAAAGAAAAGGGTCATTGAAGAATGCAAAACAGACTAAGCTCTGAAGCAGCATGAGAAAGAGGCAGCAAGAGTCATTTTGTGAGGATACCATAACAAGTGGTTGTACCAACAACAAAAAGTCTACAGGAGTAGGGAATGACCCCCAGACTTTTACTGTCAGGAGCTACTTTAGAGTGACAACCTTCAAGTGTCCTGTCCTGGATTATAAGGATTTTCAGAGTTAGAGCCTAGCTTAGAAAAACAACATGAGCTGAATCCTTCAGAAATCATTTGCTATTTTCATAAAATTACTAATAGGGAGAGAGTTGTGAATACTGAAAAAGCTTTTGTCCTTGCTTTTTGTCTCCCCATCCTTGCCTTTGTGGGGAACTTTGTATTAGCAAAGTTACCTGTCTTGGCCGAAGAAATATTTTAATAGATAGGAGATATACTAACTGTTCAGAAGTGACACTTTGAGTCATTGAGCAGAAGAGACAATTGAATTGAGCTCAAAGAGACAATTAAACTCTGCAAGCCCCTGAAAGATGAAGAGATAAACCAACATTACACTTTAGAAAACAAAACCAATTATAGTTCAATTTAAGACAGAGTGAGGATCGTACTTCTTCGTCTTCAAGCTGAGCTAGTTATTCTCTTCTTCTCCAGAACAAACGTTGGAGTGATTAATTTTTAAAAATATATTTGATTTATACTGGAATATTAGTATCTTAAAGAAGAGATTAAGTAGTGATCTCTATGACCCTCAGCTCTAGAAAATGTTTAGTCATCTCACAATGAACTAACTTACACACTAAGACTATTCTACTAGCAAAAGCAGGAGAGCTATTGTTTCTCCTTGGCCGTGTACTCAGAGGCATTCTTCCATAAATCAGTGGATTGAACACAAAAAAGGGTGGGAAGAGCTAGTATTCCTACTAAAACAACTATCATTATCCAAGTCCCTCCTTAAAATAGCTTTAAATCTAAAGTCATTTACTGACAGAGTCAAGGAAAAAGTTTGATTTATGAACCTGAAAAAAAAAAAAAAAAAAGAAGCCTTATTATACAACCTCTCTCAACCTCTCTCAAGAATGATTCACATTTTCCATTTTCAGAATTATCTACTTATAAAAGAAATAACAAATATTTTACCATCTCCTTCTCCTTGTCATCTTAAGTGTCAAAAGCATGTAAGAATTTATGCTACTGGTGCTCTTTCCACACTCTGAGATTGCTGACATGTTAAAGCGTTTGTTATAATGTGTTTGTTTGATTCCTCAGGTGTTGTGCAATTGAACCAGTTGCTGAACTGATGCCACGAGATTGGTAGGCAGGAAAATTTTATTTAGAGTCAAACAATACTTTATATTACAGTTCTTCTCATTCTTTTTATAACTATTATTTCATCCAGAAAAAGTTAAAGCAAACTATTATTATTATAATGAATGTTAAAATTCTTCCCTAATTTCTGATAACTCCACCATGCTGTGCAGTGTTGAACGTTACCTGTATAAGTTAAAAATGTAAACAAATACATTAAAATTTAATGCAGGTTGAAGAATGTTAGCTTTTCAGTACTTTTTATTAAAAAAAGAACTGCTACCCTAAGTACATAACAGAAAATGTTAACACATTAATGTTTAATGTAACAAAGAAAATGGAAGATAAATTACTGAAACAGGTTTAGTAGCCCACTAATAATATAATGTTTTCATGTTTTTAATTTGACAACTTTTAGTTTTGTATGTGTTCATAATCCAGTTCCAATGTTTCTAATGTCTACATAAGTCTAGCATGTATATTACTACAGGTAACACTTTATTATAGTGGTACAGCCACTGCCCAGAGCACGTTAGCATCTAGACTCTTACTAATAACAGTTTTAATTACTGTTTCTTTCTCTCTCTTCCTTTACAAGATGTCAGACATATGGATTTTCCCCCTTTAAGTTAGAAAATAAAAGATAAAGTAAAATATATGTAATATTAGCTGTTTCTTGTTTTTCTCTTCATGTACAGAATATAAAAGTATGACTCCTTAATGGCCCAGTGCAGAAATAATAAGTAAAGGCTTATAGAGCCTTTCTGAACAGAAGTCCTAGTAAAACAAAGTCATTTTTAATTGACTTAAATTTCTGTGAACAGAACCCTCATTTAGTAGGTAAAGGATGTTCTGCCACTTCAACAGAATATCCTTAGCAAATGTTTTTTTTCTGCATATATCATAAGCAGATTTATCATAAATGTATCACAATTATCTGAGTAGATTTAACGAAGTAAACATTTACACTTTCTTGACAATTTCTTTGCAAATATAACAAGTCTATGCTTCAATTTAGATAGAAATATAGTTTTACTGCTCAGCTCTCAAAAAAGAAGTACACAATCATCCTACTCTGATGCTTCTTTTGTCTTATCTAGGTTTTTTTATTTTTCCCATGCAAAAATTCCCTACTGACAACTGACTAGAATAGTTAACATTTCTACAGGGGCACCAATGCAGTAGATACAGTGAGGTACTAAGCTATCAGGGAAGATGGTGTTTGGAAAGAATTAAGGGAACAAACAATGCTGCTAATCAAGAATAATCCAAATACTGGTTTTATAAAGAAATTTTTAAAAGATGGTTCATATGTGTTAGGGAGTAAGTACACTGACCGGAATGATTCTTAACACATGTCCACTAAGCATATACAAACATGTAAGGCCCAGCTATGTAAACATTCTTGCTGCAACAAATGGCTTGTCTTCAAAACTAAAACTCCTTCAGAAGGCTCACACTTACTGAAAGGGATCAAAATGCTTTCTTATACTCCACATGGAGAGAAATTTTAAATTTTTTGTAGTATTCTTTGTTCTTACAGAAAAATAGATCCATAAAAGCTGAGAGTTTCAACTGTCTGGAAGAGTTTTAAATTTATCTCAAATCTCACAATTTAATTTTTTTTTTTTTTAAATTAAGTTTCAACAGATAAGCTTTTGCCAAGTGCTGCTACTCCTCAGGTAAAGCCAGGGTGATGACAACCAGGTGTAAATTAAAAACATTATTAGTACCTATTTTTATAAATTATGGGTATTTGTACTGGAAGCTTGAGAAGAATAGTCTTAATTAATGTTATTCATATTCTGAAAACTACATTTCTATTCTAAATGAGACATTTTCTTCCTATTCTATCAGCCTTCCTTAATCAAAGGTACATTTATTTTCCTTTTTTAGCACTCAGCATGAAAGCTTTCTACTCCTGCTCATCAGCTGGTATTTCTTGGCATTTCAGTAAATTGATCTCACCAGTTTACATCACACAGTTATCTTGTCCCCTAATGTTCAGCAAATGCTTCTTCAGTCCTTTTACATAAGGTATAACACTTAAAAAGTAAATCGCATAAATTTACTTGAACCAACATTAATTTGCTGTTCATTATGAAATCTTAATACTAACATATGGTTTCTCCCTCTCAATATAATACTTTGATGATAAAATAAATAATATAGCTTTTATTCTAGTTCAAATAATTTTATGTAATATATAATATATATAATATGCTTTCTGCATTTAAGCCACAGTAGCTGAGCATCTAACACTCAGATAAAGAATGTAAGATATAACTCCAATTACAATAGGAGAATTTTTCATTTATTTCTATTTACATTTACTGGCAAATAAAAAAAAAGTAATTTACCTAAGCAGAAGAAAAACAGCAGTTTCTAAGCTATTATTTTGGTGAGGACAATGTATAGACATCAGAATATGCAGAAAAAACATTGATAGAAATAAAAACATTTGGTATCAGGTAACTTCTAGATATTGAGTGAGAAAAATTACTTCTTTACCACAGGTGGGTAACTCCTTTTTAGAGGTACTAAGACAAAAGCTAGTTGGGGCTTCTTCTCACTTAGTTTGAAAGAAGAACAACATAGCAGCCAAGAAACTGAAAATAATTCTTGGTGAAACTTTTAAAGTGGGTAGGATTTGTGAACATTTGGTTCAGCTATCTGTTACATTAATTAATCTGCCAACAAAGATAGTGCTGAAGTTGTCAGCAGGAATCAAAACTGGCCTCGTATTTTTAAACAGGGAACCAATGTCTCTTTTTAACACGGTAATTAGCAACATGCTGTGTCCTCTGACTACTGACTCAAGCTGTCCCCATATGGGCCTCTAGGATGACACTGGCTTTTCGGACAACCCACATCTCTCCCACCAAACAAGGACTCCCCCGTGGCTGATCTAGGTGCAGATACCACCACCCACCCACCTGTCCAGCATCCAGAGGTTGCTGCCTGCCTGGGCAAGCTGAGCTCTTCCTCACAGTGTGTGTTGTGACACACCGTGTACTGTGAAGGGATACAAAGGTCTCTCCCCATTCCAAAATACATGCCTTTTTGCACATGTGCTATTTGGTGATGATGGGTTTTGTTGTTATTCCTTATGCCAGTCCAATAACAAGCATTCAGTTTTTGTCTATTCCTTCTCTGACCACCTCACCAGATTTATTGGTGTGTGCGTCCCTAGGGCTCAACAACAATCTGCCAGTGCTGCTCACATGGCTTCCCTTCCTGTCAAATGGGATGCACAGAGCCAGACACATCCAAGTCTGTGGCAGGTACTGAAAGATAAAGTTCATGTAACTCCTCCCTGCTGGTGCCCAGCCAGGCAGATGTGGAAGAGTACTGAAAGTACAAGTTTCGGCAGTCTGTGGTTAGGTAAGGATGGAACATCAGTATGACCTATAGCTAAAAAATCGTGTAATACAGAGAAATAATAAATGGGCAGTCTTAGTGACAGACAAATAGACACTGCTGTATGGTATAAAGAGACCTCTATAGGCATGAGGACACAACTTTCCCTAAAAGAAAAATTCCTGTCATGCTGGTTTATTTTATTTAAACAGACAAAAGGAAAGAAAATAAAAGTAATTCTATTCTTTTGTTTAAAAAAGGGAAAAAATAAAATGAAACAATATTGATAAAGCATTACTTTTTTTCTTTTTAAAAGGCTTTTACATCAGCATCATTTTTTTTCTTTAATTGAATACAGTCCTCATATATAGAGTAACCAAGAGTTTTGGTAATACCTTCTAGTTTACCTTAACCCCCTTATATAATGCACTATCAATTTTACTGCCTAATCTTAACAATATGAAAAAATATTTTCACAACACATTTGTTTTCACTTTTTTCCAAAATTGACAGTTTCTTCATTAAAATTGATGAAAACAAGCAAAGCAAGAAGTATTACAAGAAAGACCTTATATTAATTAACTTGTAAATGATATTAGCTCACACATTTCTTAAACACAGAAAGAATAATTAGAATTATTATCAGACCATATTAATCTCTGGGAGATGTTGAACTTTAAGATTATATTTTTACTTGAATAAAACTTTAACATATCTGTATTACAAAGTGTAGTGAAGATGCTCAGTTTTAAGCAACTTATATTGAGAAAAGAGCCCTTTTGTCAGTATGTGATAGTCAGTCAAATGCATCTAATGCTACTGTCTCCAATGATATGTTTTTAAGGTATTCTCCTGACTATTTTATTTTTAATTCAATTAAATTTCCAGTTCTTGCATTGTTTTAACTGAAAACTGGACTTGCACAAATGAAGTTGAAGTCAACAGATATATCTATTTTCTCAATTCCCAAGTCCAGGATATTTTTGTTTACAACAAAACTTAAATCTAATGATATGATCAGCTCTCATCACTGTAAGTAACTTTAAACAGAAAAATAAGAAATAAAAAGGTGAAAAATACACACATTTATTTTAAGTACTAAATGTTTTCCAAAACATCTATTTGTATGTTATTTTAGTGCATGTAGTATTCTTCATGCTTTGCATACTTTTCAAAAAGTGCTTAATAAATGAATCATTATGGAAATGTTTACTATTAGAGTTACACACTGGATTTGTCTTATTATGTTGATACTTTTCAAACTGATTGCAACAATCCATATTCAACCCACCTGTTTAACGGCTCCCTAAATGTCACACAAATGCATTGCACTGATGGTGGTACTACAGGTGTCATTCCAAATTGACTTTCTTGTTTTTTCTGTTCCTTTTTATTTTCTGGGTCAAACTGTTGGCCAGCTGTATCAGATTCTGACTTAAAATCCTAACCATCCTGACACTCACACAAGGATCCCACATTTTTCTACAGAAAGGTTGAGTCGACTGGTGATTTTAGTGTGATATGGCTGTGTCAAGGCTTGCTGTCTTTGTGCAGAACATCACTGTGTGTTGCAGACTGGCTATATAGTAGCACTTGTGGTACAGTCAGTATTAGTAAGGTATTGGTCAGCCTGATCAGAGTCATTGTTCTATTCAAGCTTTCAAAATGCACCCACTCCCCCACCCCCCAACAGTTAAATGCTTCTCTTTCCCCTCTACCACTCACAGAAACATCCACATGGAAAACAGACAAAAAAAACAAAAAAAAAAACCCAAAAAAACCCAGGGACATATAGCAGACTCAGGTCTGTAGATATATATCAAACAAATGCACATGACACTTGTCTGCATGTAGTTGCCTTACCAGTACAGCTCTAAATGGCTAACCTTGTGTAGAACGGTTTACCTTAAACACCACATGCTCTGCTGTAAAATGAAGCTGAAGCAAGATGATTTCCTTTGAGAGGAAGTGGAGGAATCAGATTCTCTGTTTTCACATTTATGGTAGTTATGTTTTTTTAAAAAATATTTTAAATATTTGATTTTTTAATTATTTTTAAAATAGTCTACTAAAGAGTGTAGTAAGCAACAGAACTACATAGATATTTCTATACAAGGTCAAAGAACTGCTGTCTCCCTGCCAGTATAAATTGCTTTATGGTTATGTACATGATGTAAGCCAAAGAGTTTGAGAAGGAATATAAACTACGAAATATTTTAAATGGTGTGCTCCCCAATACAGAGAAAAGTTTGATAATGATCATATACTGAATTCTTTTAAAATAGAAGGAGTTGGTTCAGTTCTGGGCCCAAAAAATAATTTGTTTCGATAACAGATCTGTTAAATAAAACAGTCTGTCCTCAAAATCCTCTGCTCCTTCTCATCATGATATCTTTAATGCTTTTGATACTGACTGCCTGAGGCAAATTCTTTGTTCATTTAAAGTGGATGCTTTACCCACAAAGAGTTTCTATTGATATTGGAAATGGGGAGGTCATGTTTTTGTCTCAAAATAACAAATAACGGGCCTATATGAGAAACATATTTGAGAAACATATCCTATTTGCCTTGCAGTCAAGTCACTACAAAACCTGTTTGATTTGAAGGAGCAATGCAAATCATTGTTGCTTTGCACCCAAAAATACTACAAGACTACTCAATTTCAGGTAGGAAGTGAAATATTTTGTGTTATCTACCCCTTTAAATTAGTTGTGTAAAAACAGTAGAACTAAGATAACAGCGTGAAACTACTTGGTGTCAGATGATCCAACGTGCAGTCAGGTACCCGATCTGCAAAGTGGTAGCAACCACATGGAGGTGCAAGAACAGACCAGCAATGGCAAGGTGGTCTAACCTGTGAAAAGATCAACACCTTTGGATTAGACAAGTCTTCCTCCACAAAAACAGTATATATAGACACCAGCTCCAACACAGTGGAGTATGGTGAAGAGAGATTTTCACTTTGGCCTTGGGACCCTTTGTTAAATTGCTCTCAAGGTAATATCTTGGCCTGGAGACTAAGAACCATCCCACACTGTGGGTGTCAGAAGCAACAGTATGGTGTAATACTGTAGGTACCATAAATCTGAGGCTTGACTGTTATTTTTTTTTAATACTTGAGTTTTAACTGTTAGAAGATAAATTGTCTAGTAGTTGAGGAGAAATAAGTGTATGGTTGAAGTCTTGAGAGTTGTCTGTTGTCTCAGTCTCTCAGAAAACTTCCACCACAGCAGTGCCATTTCCAGCAATACCAGCTGCAATTCTGGTCTTAGAGGTACAAACCATGTTCATGAGGCTAAGAGAATTAATAGTAAGAACCTTCTTTAATTCTGAATCCATATTTCTGTACTTAATATTAAAACATAAAAGTCACTGTTATGTTGCTTATCATTTAATATGTAAACAGTTTCTACTGTTTTATAAGGTATAGTCTCTGAATTGAAATGTTATCTACCTTCTTACTGGTATCTATTTTACAGTCTTATACTTTAGAGGTAAAGTATTTCAGTTAGTGTCAGGGGATTACTCTTATCAACAACTACCTGGTAAGAAAAGTTCCTCAGAAGAACAGTCATTGAAACGGATGACTATAGCAGGACCACACTACGCATTAAAGAACCAGGCCCTAAGTGGAGAAACTATGAACATTGCTTCTTTCACAACACAAGAACTTACAGTTTATTCTAGGACAGATTCCTACTGTATTTCATAGACACAAACAAGTGGGGCTTTTTTCCCCTGTCCTGGTATAGACACTAAGCCTCTTATGTGTTAGTCTCAGAATTATCCTGTCAAATTAAAGGCTGGCCTTAAAGAAACTGTATGTACGTCCTTTCTTTTTTGTTAGCTGGTCTAAATTCTGAACAGATGCCACTGACAAACCATATGAAACCAGTATAGTTCAGGTAAGAAGGTGTCATGGTTTAAGCCCAGAGGGCAACTGACCACCACACAGCCACTTGCTCACTCCTTCACCCTCAGGGATGGGGAAGAGAAAATTAAACAAAAGGCTTGGGAACCGAGACAAGGACAGGGTGGGATGATTCATCCATTATGGTCATGGCCAAAAGACAGACTCGATTGGGGAAGGAAAAAAAGAACATAACTATAATTTGAACACTACCACCACTACCACCACCACCACTAATTTACCAGTCAGAGTAGGACAGTGAGAAATACAACCACATCTTAAAAACACCTTCCCCCACCCCTCCCTTCTTCCTGGGCTCAGCCTTCCTCTCATTTTCTCTACCTCCTCTCCCTGAGTAGTGCAGTGGGGCAGGGGAAGAGGGTTGCAGTCAGTTCATCACCAGTTATTTCTGCTGTTCCTTCCTCCTCAGGGGCATGACCCCTCACACTCTTCCCCTGCTCCCAATGTGGAGTCCCTATCATGGGACACAGTCCTCCATGGACTTCCTCCAGAGCAAATCCTTCCCTCAGGGCTCTTCCCAAACTGCTCCAGAGTGTGTCCCTCCCATGGACTGCAGTCCTTCCAGCGACAGACTGCTCTAGCATGGTCTTCCCTCAGAGTCCTGGCCTTCTTCGGGCACAGCCACCTGCTCTGGTGTGGGGTCCTCTATGGGCTGCAGAGGCACAGCCTGCCCTCTCACCATGGACTGCAAGGGAGTCTCTGCTCTGGAGCACCTCCTCCCCCACACGTCCTCTTTTCTTCCACTGACCTCAGTGTTTGCAGAGGTATTTTCCTGACAACTCCCCCTCACATCATGATCCCCTTCTTAACTATGTTATTACAGAGGCTCAGCCGCCATCACTAACTGGCTTGGCCTTGGCCAAAGGCAGGCTCAACTTGGAGCGGGTGGAGCTTCAAGAAACTTGTCACAGAAGCTGTAGACTCCTCCCCCGCTACCAAAATCCCACCACACACAAACCCAACACAGGGGGAAACTGATCAGCTAGTTTGTTATGACTATCTTCTGATGTAGTAAGGCAATTATGAATAGATCAAGAACAAATAAATATTAAATTAATACAACTGTTTATCATCCACCCAAGCATAAGGCAAATATAGTGCTACTAATACTTGGGCAAGCTGTTACTCTTGATGCTTGTAATGTTACTATTAGGAGACAAAGAAAAAAGATTCACAGTTCACAACAGTCTCATTAATAAGAAATCCCTAAAGCAAGAGACATACAAAAATTATAAAAACAAAAGCATGGCATCTTTGAAGAAAATGCCTGTGAATTGTTCCTTTAATTCTTGCAGTGATGTTTTTTCACTCTTTCTTTATTTTGACAGAATACTAATATAAGAAATAATTGTATTGAAAATCTGATACTTTCATCCTCCAGTCTATTACAGATCATTTTTTTTGTCTACTCATGGAACTTAATTTTCTTTTTAATTTAGTTATTTATTTTTGCAATTTGAAATTTGTCAGCTGTGCTTAGGTGTAACTAAACAAAACTTGTGTATATGTTCCTCACAATAAAAAATAGCAGATGAAGCTAAAAAAGAGACTTAAAGAGATGTAAGATTTTAGTTTGTGAGCATGAAGCAAATTCTAGGTCACTAACAAGATGGCCATTAATCAAAATCTTTTTTCTTTCTATCTTGTCAACAAAGTAATTTTTCTACCTATTTCCTATTAAAATAAATTACAAAAATATTTATTTGAAGACTGTATATTCTTTTAAATGCATTATCAATGGAAATTCCAAGTAATAGATTATATATGAAGACACTAATAATTCCTGATAAAATACCAGCCACTGATATTTAGAAGAAACATCTACTGACAGTCTGAACAAATGGAAAAACTAGAAGTGAAACTTTATCTCTATTTTCAGCAACTGCTTTGTATAGTTATACAGTTTTGTGGACACCTTTTTTTCCTACTTGATATAACTGGTAAGTCATAAACTGATCATGCTGAAAGTACTGAAAATCCTTAAGCATCATCTAATTTACACAATCACTTTGACTTATCTTTCACAGTCCTCTCCTACTTATGTTTTTCTCTTTCCTTCTGCACTGGCATTCACCTGAACATCTTCAACCAAATACATACAAAAACATCCCTTGCTACAGTACATTTTTGCATTTGCTGGTGGCTTCTGCTCTCTGTTAAAAAAAGGAAGGCAGACTTTCCTTCCCAGAAAGTGTGCTGTGCTGCTCACAATCTTGCTTCCTCATTGTTCTGTGAATGCTCAGACTGTTCCCTTGCTCAGCTCATGACTAATCTCACATCTGCCTTTGGTAGAGAAGTCTCAAACTTTTTGATACTTCATGGACAATTTACCTCTAATAAATATTCTGTACAAAACCCTAAAAGAAAAAAGTACTGGAAATAAACTATGTGGACCCACTGTGAGTCTGTATTTTATGTCACCCAGTGAACAGATAGAAACAGATAAAATAGAATATACTTAGTGTTTATAGACTTCATACCAAATACTCTTCTCAGTTACTATATTATGTTAATATAATTCAAATAAATTTTGCACTGGAGTTACAGACTGCACTAACGTGTCTATTCAATAGAAAAAAAGAAAAAAACGAATACAACTAGAAGGCTTAAAAAAAACCCCAAACCCCTCCAAGATAGAGATTCTTGGGAATGCCAAAATGCATACGCTTCTCTTTTTTTTTTTCTAGGAAACAAGATCAATTTGGTAAATGCTCAATAATTAAGAGAGCACATAAAATTCATATGGGAAGTAAGCACTGTCAAAATCTTTGGGTCTTTTTTCTTTCATTGTGTATTAACACTAGTTACTGTGATGGAAGAGAAATTTGTGAATCCTGAGTCACATTTCTTACACATTCTTTTTGGCTGTAGTATAGGTCCTCAGCATAAAAGGTCATATTAGCATTGGTGTACCCTCACCTTAAGTATTGTCTGCAGTTCTGGCTCTCACAATTTAAAAAGGACGTGAAAGTGCTTGGATGAGTTCAGAGGAGGGCAACAAAGCTGGTGGAAGGATGGGAAGACATGTCCTGTGAGGAGCAACTAAGCACTGGTGACAGGTTTGTCTAGTTCAGAGAAAAGGAGACTGAGCGGCAACCTCGTTGCTCCCTACAGCTTCCTGAGGAGGGGAAGTGAAGAGGGAGGTGCTGAGCTCTTCTCCATGGGATCCTGTGACAGGACACATGGGAATGGTTCAAAGGTGTGTCAGGGGAGGTTTACAGACAGGGTGGTCAAACACTGGAATGAGTTTCCTAGACAAGTGGTTGATGCCCCACATCTATCAGTGTTTAAGAGACACTTGAACAATGACCTTAACAACATGTTTTAACTTCTAGTCAGCCTGAAATGGTCAGGCAGCTGGACTTGATGATCATTGTAGGTACCTTCCAGCTGAAATCCAGTCTAGTCTAGTCTAGTCTAGTCTAGTCTAGTCTAGTCTAGTCAATGAATACTTAAGAGGAACTGGTGTCATCTACCTGGATTTGTGCAAAGCGTTTAACACTGTCTTGCACAACATCCTTGTCTTTAAACTGGAGAGACATGGATTTGACAGATGGACCACTTCATGGATAAGGAATTGGCTCGATGGTGACACTCCAAGAGTTTCAGTCAATGGCTCAATATCCAAGTGGAGAGCAGTGATGAGCTGCATTCCTCAGGGGTTGATACTGGTACTGATGATGTTTAACATCTTTGTTGGTGACACAGACAGTGGGACTGAGTGCACCTTCAGCAAGTTCACTGATGACACCAAGCTGTGAGGTATGGTCAACACACTGGAGGGAAGGGATGCCATCCAGAGGGACCTTGACAGGCTTGAGAGGTGGGCCCATGCAAATGTCATCAAGTTCAACAAGGTCAAGTGCGAGGTCCTGCACATGGATTGGGGCAATCCCAAGCACAAATACAGGCTGGGTGATGAGTGGATTGAGAGCAGCCCTGCAGAGAAGGACTTGGGGTCATTAATGAATGGAAAACTGACTATGAGCCAGCAGTGTGCATTCGCAGCCCAGAAAGCCAACCATATCCTGGGCTGGATCAGGAGAAGAATGGCCAGCAGGTTAAGGGAGGTGATTCTCCCCCTCTACTCTGCTCTCATGAGACCCCACCTAGAGTACTGTGTCCAGCTCTGGGGCCCCCAACATAAGAAGGATATGGACCTGCTTGAGTGGGCCCAGAGCAGGGCCATGAAGATGGTTAGGGGCCTGGAGCAGCCCCGCCATGAGGACAGGCAGAGAGAGTTGGGGTTGTTCAGCCTAGAGAAGAGAAGGCTCCAGGAACACCGTATAGCAGCCTTCCTATACTTAAAGAGGGCTACAGGAAGGATGGGGAAGGACTCTTTATCAGGGAGTTTAGAGAAAGGACAAGGAGTAACAGTTTTAAACTGAAAGAGGATAGATGTAGATTAGATATAAGGAAGAAATACTTTATTGTGAGGGTGGTGAGACACTGGAACAGGTTGCCCAGAGAAGCTGTGGCTGCCCCCTCCCTGGCAGTGTTCAAGGCCAGGTTGGACGGGGCTTTGAGCAACCTGGTCTAGTGGAAGGTGTCCCTGCCCATGGCAGGGGGGTTGGAACTAGATGATCTTTAAGGTTCCTTCCAATCCAACTATTCTATGATTTTATGATTCTTTGAGTCTATAGTATATTATGCTATTCTATATATACAAGTAAACTTTATGGAAGTAACTAAGTCATAGACAGATTCACATACAGACAAACATAAATATGTAAAGGAAATATTGTAATACTGCTTATGCGCTAATGGGTAAAAATTGTCCTTTTTTACTGAGATACAATGATAGTTTATAACTAAGACGAAATTAAATTTAAATCAACTTTCTAGCTTTTGGCTGAATCATTGGAGTAGGCTTTCAAAGCTTTTTTTTTAAAAAAAAAAAAAATTTTGATATCCAAATCATGTGATTCTCTCAATGATTTCATTGATTGCAAGTCAAAATGATGACCAATTCATAAAACTAGATATTTCTACAGGATATTTGACACCTAACACCAAAACCCTGTTTGTTAAGACTGTTTTCACATCAAAATTGCAGATAAAATATATATTTTTTTTACTTTCAAATATGAAGTAACATGAATATACGGAAAACCTATTTATCTGAATTACTGAAAGCTGGTATGTTTCTGTTAGCTTCATTCACCTGCCTGAAAGGCCAGAGTGCCTCAGAACCAGCACAGTACATTTATTCCTGGTAATTACCATTTTCTTTCCACATAATTAAAACACATTTACCTGCAAAATAAATGTCAGGAAAGCTTGTTTGTTCTAATTAGCATTTTAAAATGAAATAAGAATTATCCATGTACAGTATCATAAAATGACAGCATCAGGAGGCTGATGTAAAAACATTGAGGGGGAATGGAATATGGTTAATAGCTGCTGCTTTCTTTGTGCAGATTTTTTCCACCCAAAGCAAAGCATCAGAGCTCAAGGAACAAACTTCAGATACTACTTATCAGAAATAATCATGAAAGCCTAACAATAAACTTCTCCCTTCAAGTGAGACAGTCATACACTGTAATAAACTTTCAAAATGTTGGTTCATGATGAATAAGGACTCCTAAATGTTCTATACTTTTTACCTTAGGAAATAAAAGCAAGAGCCAATGTTTCTCTACGAAGAAAAAAAAGCTAAAATAGCTAGATAAAAGCACAAGAACAGAAAAGAGAATTTAAAAAAATAAATAATTTACTAAATACCCTAATTCAAATTCTGTATATTTTTCACTGAGCTCAATTTAGCCCTCTGGTTTGCGAACTTTAAGCTATACAAACTAATACGTGAGTTTTAAAATTAAATGTAAGCTGAATGCCTATGGTCAGGAATCTGACCCGCTTACTACCTTGAAAACTGTTGTTCAGTGACAAAAGTATTTGTCATGGGCAAGATGTTACTATTTTTTTATATTTATTTAAAAACTATTAAAAGTAGGTTGGTGTAAGAGTCGGTCAGAAGATCAGCATTGTCTCAACATTGTCATCGGGGACATGGACAGTGAGGTACCCGACAACGGACTGTTTGGAGCGCAGTTGCCGATCCCTGCAGTGGAATGTGGTGCAAAGGCCCCTGAATGCAGAACTGTGTGGCACAGCCAGTGCTGTGCTGTTCCCCTGCGTACTGAACCGTGTGGTGCAGGCAGTGCAGTGCTGCTCTTCGGTGCCTGAGCCGTGCAGTACAAAGAGTGCTGTGCTATTGTTCGGTACCTGGGCCTAGCCCGAGCTGTTAGAGATAATTGCACAGCCATTGTCAAAGGGATGGATCGCGACTGTTGCCAAAACATCGATGAAGAAATCATGAACCTCAGATGAACTTTGCTTCATTATAATACCAAAACACACCTCCTGGTTGAAGGTTACCCGCCTCCAAAGACTGACCACCCCTCGGACACTCCCCCTGCGCACGCGCGGTGGCCTCGCTCGAGAAGGGCGGAGAGATGATAATTGAATTCTGAGAAGGGCGGAGACCCCTGAGGCAGAGGTGGAGCAAGGTGTGTTACTGAGCATAAAAAGATGACTTCTGGACAACGAAATTGGAAGCTTTCCCCACCAAGGACCACGACGATCGACGACGCAGCATCAGCTGGACCCGGGACCGTTAGGACGTCGTGAGATCAGCGGTGGTAGCTATAACCTCTCTCCCTCCTCTCTCTAAACTTTATTTTACTTTTCTCCTTTCTTTCACCCATCTCTAACTATTGTGTGCTGCTTCACAGGCCACACAATAAAGTTTCACTGTTTGATTACTGTTATCCCCTTTGGTGTTGGTCACCTTAATTTTACACTTTCGAGATCACAGCAAAGGAACCATCACGAGTCCATCGAGTGGACCGTGACAGTTGGGCTTAAAAATGTGTAACATATGAAAGGCTTCACAGATAAAGGGATCCGTTACTGCCTGACAGAGAATCTCAGCTGTCATAAATATTATTTACTCAACACATAAAAGCTTTAAAGAGGTCTCCAAGGAAATTTTTCATTTCTAGACACATAAACAAAGGATGTTTCAAACCTATTAAATTGTTTATGCACATTTTGAGAAACATGAATAAATAACCCAACTGTGATTGCATCAGGTTCCAAGGCACAAAGATTGGCTAATGCACCGCAACACCCTGGACAGAGAAGTGGTATAGGAAGTCTGTCTGCAACTCAACAGCAAAATAAATGCTTCATAGAGTGAAGCTATTTTTAACTAGCTAGCAAGATCACTGGTATTACTACAGTTATGGCAAAAATCCTTCAACGATCTTTTGCGGTACCTCAGGATTCATCCATTGTCCACAAAAGATTTATTACCTAAGTGAAAGACAATGACTCTCATAACCACACCTGATAATTAACCAGTAGGTCAAACACAACAAATACTAGCTGAAAAAATACTCAAATACCCGTGTGTCTCTCACCAGGCACACATTCGGACTTCACTCCCAGTCTGTATGATGGCTTCCACAAGTTACACAGACATCATATAATTAGAATATTTATCACTTCATCTTCATCTGCTAAAAAAGGATTTGAAAGTTATTAGGGTGCTACTGACAGAGGGAAAAGGGATTATATCCTGAAATTTTTTTGCGGTTCCTATCCTTAGTAAGAGAATTTGGAGACTTTTATAAACAGAGGCAAAAAATAAAAAAGTAATTTATACATCAGCCTAGGAATCTTAGTATAGTTGACTAGCTTACTAACTAACAGTATTTTTTTGAGTACAAAAAAGCCTCAGGCTTTCCTTAGTAATCATTCTTTTAGCATTTTGAAATACAATGTTTTATCACATCTATAGCATGCAAAAGTAAAAATGTTTAGCACACCAGCAAAATATACAGAACAGAACATGTTTTAAAAATGAACAGCCAGGAATGACTGGACCTTAATATAGCATGACTGATATGTGTTTGACACTGTTTGGAAACAAAGGAAATAGGCAATTTCTGTGAAACATATCCAGGCTGTACTTGCATGTCACTAAACTACAGATAATGGTAAATATCAAACTATGACAACTGAACCTTTCACCTTACTTTTCTGAAACAAAGCAATTCCTGTACAAAAATATTGAGTACGAAATAAATATATGCCTTACTCAGTTAAGTGAAATTAAAATACATAAGATATTGTTAAAATAACTTTCTTCTGCAGATGTCTAAACACTGAAGTTGAAGTCATATGTTGTTTAGGAAGGCTATGTAATTTTTTTTTTCTGATTAAACCCCTAAAGTAGTGTGAATTAATATTTAACGTTATGTTTTATAAATAGGGTAAGCCCCATACCAGAAAAAATTAACATTTCACTATACTGTATGAAAGATGTTCAATTAAAAAAACAAACAAACAAAAAAACAAAAAACAAAAAAAACACCCCCCAAAAAAATAAAACAAAAAAAGCAACAGAATGCAGATTTTGTAGAGAATGTAGTTTTGAATACATTTTTTTTCAAAACTGAATAAACAACAGAATAAGAGTTGTTGTTATTGCAGGACGTTTAATGCAGCATATAATTTTTAATGTCAGTTTCTCTCTAATTTTTAAATTTCTTTCTCTCAGTAAAAAGTAGTTGTTAATCATTTAAGAGAGGTAAACACTTCAGAACCCCTCCCCATATTTTCTAAGGGTGCCAAAATGCTGAAGTCTTCCTGGAGGCCCTCTGTCTTCAGTGAGGTTCTGATAATTTACCTTTTCACAGTTGTGCACCTCTGTAACTACATATAATAACTCAGATTATTTAGTTCACTAAAAATTGCTTTTTGTTAACAACAAAACATGATTTACAGGTTCATTTTAAGTTCTTCTATGGAAATTAAATGGAACCTAATCTCATCTGGTGGAAGAGTTTGGGATTTAATAAGGGCACTTGCATTTTGGTTCTTCTTTTGGAGATTGCAGTGAGAATAATCATCACTGAGGTTTTAGAAAACAGGAGTTCCATGCTGGACAAACTTTTTGAGTACATTCCAAAGCAATGCAGAAGGGATGCATTGTAGTTATTATGGCATGCAGTCTACTAAATTTGAAGTTTATTTAAGATACTACTACAGCATGGGATGCTTGACCGTATTCAAATTCCATTTGGTACATGGCCCAACCTCTCCAGAGGAAAACACATGCTCCTTAAGATCCTCCACTGCTTTCCTCTCTACATGTTTGGGATTCTCTTCATAATAACCCGGCAATGTGGGATGGCAGTACTGAAGCCAGTTAGATGCAGGTATATATACAGACATGTTGCACAGACTTAGGACCACAAAGTGGCACAATCCTCACTGCTACTAAACACAAACATGGATTTAATCTACCTAGAAGCATAACAGATGGCACCAAATCAAATCCCAGTTTTACCATCTTAATGTCATATGTTCTGCTGAAAATGTATTTGTAGGTACAATCATGAAAATGCTGTAGTATCATTGTTAACATAAGAGGAGAAATCAGATTTTCATTGCTTCTCAAAACTAGCAGAATACATGCAGTGAAGCATGGAGGTTGGTACTGTGCACAGACTAATGAAGCATACAAAATATCTTTCCTCAATGAGATCCCGACAGCCTGAACAGTGTTTAATCAATGATTACTCTCTTTGTGCCAATATGTTGCATTTTCATTTCTGCCAACATGATGTATTTTACTAAAACTTATCATTATGCAAAAGAGTTCTCATTTGTGATTTTTTCTTTTGCATAATAATCATGCCTAAAAAATATTTCCTGAGGTCCTTCAGGTATTTTATTCTCTGATAATTATTTTTCTTAAAATTACTTTGTTGGCATATGATTTTAACAATGTAATGATATGGAGGATTTCAGCATTTTAAAAGGGTCAAAATTTTATCTAGAGAAAGCTAATCAGAGAATGGCTTAGGTCAGAATTGATCTCTGAAATCATCTGGTCCAACCCTCACCTCAGAACAGGACTAGCTTCCAAGTTAGGGCAGGTTGCTCACCACCTTGCCCAGTTGAGACATGAACATCTCCAGGGATAGAAATTCCACCATTTCCACTGTTAATCAGTCCTGTGCTTAAGCACCCTCTCCACAATTCTGCTGCCCTCCTCCCCCCCCCGCCATTAGTTAGATTCTCTTTTACCACAATTTGTGTCAATTGCTTCTTGTGCTTCAGCTATGCACCTCACAGAAGAGTCTGCCTCTTGTCTTCTCTCTACCTGTCCATTAGGAAGTTTCAGACAGCAGGAATACACACGCTCCTGTCCTTAGCTTTTCCATCCTCACAATAACCAGAGGCACCTTTCAGACTCTCCTTGTACATCATGTGCTCCAGCTCTCTGACCAGTTTGTCAGTGATCTGCTAGACTCAGTCTGTCAGTGCCCTCCATGCACTGGAGTGCTCTAAGTATACAAGTATCCCATGCATAGTCTCACAAGTGTGGGAGACATCGGCCTGTCAGCCTTACACAGCCTCTGAGAAATAGCTAGGCTTTGATGAGAAACAGGCCTTGGAAGAAAGATAAGAAACTCCTGAGTTGTGCCAAGGTGGCAGGGAAAAACAACAGACAGCTGCAACACTGAACTGTGGAAAAGTACTGAACTGTGGGAAGTTACTGCCGCGTGAACAGCACGTGAACAAGAAGTTGATTGGTCTGCACAGCGCGTGTTAGAGTGGTCTTATGCTGATAGGAGAAAAGGTTGACAGCTGTCTAATTGCTGAATTGTTAACTATGAAGTAAGAGCTTTACCGAGAGCATAAGTATATACCGTCGTAACAATAAAGTGTCTCTCCTTTTGCACTTCATGGAGAGTCTGTGCTTCAGTTGTCACACACAAGTGTGAAGTCACTCATTCTCTGCTTTTAATCTTACTCTGAGACATTTTCTGTATTAGTCTAGCTAACAGACACAGCTAGGATATCAATTGTTCCTTCTTTGCTGTGCTCAGCTATATGTTTGATAGATGGTGGGGTTGGAAAGCAAGTTTTTGCACTTTGGCTGAAGGACCTTTTTGTATTTAATTTTAATTTATTATCTTCCTTTACCCTCCCCACCACTGGCTGCTTCAAACTCTCCCTGGACATAACACAGTACTTGATGCATTGAAAGACCAAGTGGATTTGTGATCTTTACATATTTGGAAATTGGCAAATAAACAGAAGAGCTATTTTTCATCAGTGAGTGTGATGCTGTGATCCCACCCACATTCTCCCCAGAACATGGCTCACCATGAAGGACCAGGCTGCAAAGGACAGTAACACATGACTCAGCCTAGCCAGTCTGTGACCTGCCAGTCAGTATCTGAGTTTACAAATCCTGATAAGATATGATTAAGTGGTAAATATCCTTCCTTCTTTAACATTTCTTTAGAAATCTTTAAAAGCAAGGATATCATACCAATATAAGCCACTTTTTTCAAGACATGAGAAAAGACATACAGTTATACCATCCTGTTACGAAGTACTAACCTTGGTGCCTGCCTCCAGTAGTTAACCATGATACAGACTTGGCTTTTCTATATCATGGGACAATCTGTGTGTATATAGAATAAATATTCTATATGTTAGGCAGCTAGAACATTTGAAGTGTGATTAAGACTAAACCAACTACCTTATTTGTCTCCAAATAAAAATTTTTAAAAAAGGGAAAAAATCAAAAGGGTCTTTTTTCTTTTTCTTTTTAAAGTATCTAAAAAGAGAGAGGAAGAATTCTAAAAAATGAACTGTTACAAAAATTCAGTATTACTTTCACAATCTCTTAGAAAATACTGTTGGTAATGAACATACTACTCTTCTGCAAATCACCGCTCCTCTCACTAGGTTTCTTCTATAATTGCAGCACATATATAGTAATAGAAGCCCCCTGATGAGAAACATGTGGTGCAGAATACACAGGAAGCTTCAGAAAAGAGAACGAAATATCTAGTCTGCTGAATGGACCATGCAAGATGAATCTGCTATATTTTTGCTGCCAAGGTTATTCATAATCTCTTTTTCTAAGAGCTATATGAGGCTTTCTGTTCCAAACCCTCTCCTACTTCCCTTCTGTTTCCTGTCGCAGATCAAAAAATCGTTAGCTCTTTATATTTTGGTGTGACTATGTTGTTTTATTGTCACATGTATATCTATAGTCAAACACAGTTAGATTGATAGATGAAACAAGTTGATTCAGTGGTTCAGAAACACAGGTAATACTTGGTTGGACATGTACTTGCACAGCTGAATAAGTGCAGCTTTTATCTGTGCATGGAGTACTTGTATGCCCACCCAAAAATATTTGTTCATTTATCCTCAGCAGTTACTTCCCTCCATTTTTAACGCATGCCCTAAATTACAAGATCATCCTTCTATTTGTAGAGATAAATAAATGATGAGATGTCTTATAGTATCACGCCTTTCCATGTTGACATTAAACTCCCAGCTGCATCATTCACTTTGTGATCTTTCAGTTTGCATTATACTAATTCACTGCTCCTCTCAGAGAGGTTCTAAGTAAAGCCACCTACTGTAGAGTACGTGAGCAATGATATATTTAGAGAGAGAGGAATGGAAATTTACTACTGAAATATCAAATGAAGACTACAGAAAAACAAGTCATTCTAAAATAAAAATACATTAAGTGTATTTTAATTTTTTATAAAAACGTGCCTGAAACTGCATAGCTCTGAATACTCAAATGTTACATACTCTTGTACTTGGCTTTCTTCTATAAAAATGTTTTTTCATTGAAGAAAAAACAATCAAACCCCAAAATGCTAGCAGAAAGTCTTGTTACATTAGAATAATTTTTCAAGTAGCTTTATTTATAATTCTTACCCTCAGATGTACCTGCTCTTCTCTTTCAGGGGATATAAAAAATCAAGGTTTAACTCCCTGAATATAGTCTGTACTAGTCAGCATATGATGGCTGGAAGATATTATTTCAATATTAATTTACATTTTGCCAGACCTTAGGGACTTAGAAACATTCAAGTATACATATTTTTGTTACTTACATTCCTTTTGTGTACTTATTATGTAGATTACATTCTCATTAGTAATATGAAATTTTGTAACTAAAAGAAGTATAACTAAGATTCAAACTGTACTCTCTTCAGTTACAGATAATTCATGCTGACTAACTAGAAGGCATTATTATTATATGAACTTATATTGTATTTAGCTTTTGAAATGTAATTTTCAGGGTCCTGTACTACTCTTGTGAATTACCCACCCGTGTGAAAATGGAGAGAAAGATAATCTGAATATTGGTGTAATTTTCATGCGAAGGCACATCTGATTCTAACACATAAAACAGATACTCAACAGTGTTGAGATCAGAATCAAAATTTTGGTTGAAGAACAGGTAAAATCCGAGGAGCAGAACACACCACAGCAGAAACACATAGGGAGAAGTAACAATTTTTCTTGTAAAAAAGTACCTTTAATTGGTCCAGAAGCAAAACAGAAAGGTCATTTTTCTTTTGAAGTTAGCAAAAAAACCCATAAAATTGGAAAGTGCTGTATGGAGTCCAAAGTATAGATGAAAAAACAAATTTTCAACAGTTAACTGTTCCATGATGCATAGCTGTTTGTATTTCCTGCAAATGTGAAGCAAATTACTCCGGCTTTTTTAATGACAGAGTTGTGAGCCATCTGCATTCATAGTTGCACATGGTATGTGAATAGGTGGTTGTTATGGAAGAATTGGTATCTGATAATCTCATACTCTAGTCTAATATGCAGTAACTTCTTCATATGTCTGTACCCTAATGTAGTCTCTGCTAAATTTTTTTATAGGCCTTAATGACCAACCACTAAATACATTATAACTTTCTGTTCCCTCATTTGGCCTATAGACCTCAGAATGGAAAAGGATGTCTGTTTTCATGTTGCTGCTGGGAAAATATGTCACTGAAGTACAGAGATTAAATATATGGCTATATGGAAGCATCATAAGGGAGAGAAGAGGGTCATCTGTTGTATTTTAAAGCTATGTTCTGGAATAAAGTATGCTTACAAATTTCACTGCTGCTGAGGACTTCAGTGGTTGTACTATAAGTCTTTTCCTTCAAGTCCTCTTAAATTGTCAGCATATAATTTATTTTTCAATATACTGTGGCAAGTTTTGAAATCTAAAAATAAAGGTATGGATTTGTGATAATTTAGCAACAGAGATTATATGCTATTAAAACGCTTCAGGTGAAATTTTGGTACTGTTACTGTCAGCAATATAACTTCTATTAACAAAAATGACACCACGTTTTTAAATAAAGCCTCTTTGTAAAAAATCTATTATTTTCTAAGAAATAAAAAGATTAGATATTTTCTCAGATTAGGATGCAATGTTTTTACCTTAAAAATGTGCATTTTAAACAATCAGGTCTACAAAAAGGAAAAAAACAATTCTTGGTACAGTAATTATATTAATGTACAAGTCACTGCCACCCTGATGTATTGTTACAGTCTGATTAGAAAGCACCTTCCATGATGGTGCTCTGTTACTTTTAATAACTCACAGAATGTAACTGAACCTGCTTTTGGTAGCTAAAGTAAGATGAAAAGGTTTAGAGTCTTTACTTAGATATTTTCATGTTTCAATTTCAATGCCGCTTACACATTCCATAGAGCAAATGTTGATATCACTGTTCTGCCTGCACACTCTGGAAAGGTCTAGACTGTAGTTTTAATATAGAATACAAACATTTTGCGTGAATACTATTTTGCAGAATTAGAGGCAAAGATTTATAAATAATCTTTGAGTGTAAAAGCCTGATTCTCAACGAAAACCTCAGCTTTACCTATGTAAACAATAGTACATGTGTTTGTGTTTATACTGCACTTTGAAGGTCCTTATTATACTTTGAAATGAAGTTCATCACATCTTCTTCCTTCCCTGTTCCCATGAGGGAAAGAAGGTCCATAGTCCAAACTGAAAACTTAGGTTGTATTCTACACTTCTGCTGCATACAATAAACAATTATCTATTACAGGAGTTAGTTTTGCAGGATTATCTACCTATATTTAATTTTGGTGTGGACCAACACAAGTACAGGACATGTATGTTCACTGAAGAGCATGGATGCAGCTCACCTGTAAAATGAAGTGCCTCTCACCTATAAAGTTTCACATAAACCATAGTTCTTTAGAATTAAGTGAGAAAAACTTGTTTTCTTTCTATTGTTTTCTGTGGGTTTTTTGCAAGGAAAATTCTGGATACAGCTGTGTTTAATAGGAAAATTAAGTAAGAGCAAGGATTCCCAGTCTGTGAGTGTGCATCTTTGTTATTGGCTTTATAATGGCAAAGTATTAGAAACATGAAAAGTCTTCATTATGTATTTTTGGACTTCCACTACTATTGTGTGGAAATTAATAAAAGACCACCACAAATGTATAACAACTCTTTCAGAATTAAACCAGATGTATAAGAAAAGTTTACATTATTTTATTTTCTTATCCAACATGGAATTAATTCAGTTCCCCCCAAGGAATGTATTGTTTTAAATACAAGTGAATCCCCATAATCCCTGTTCTGCAACCCTTTCAGATACAAGTAACAAGCATAGAGTGATTACAGCATCAAACATGATTGTTATTGTAAACTAAACTTCGTTATAATTTGAGAGAGGGTTTTTGAAAAACTGCTTCAAGCACTATAAACCCTAGACATCATGTTAAATACGAGCTTATTACCTCCCTGCATTAGAAATTCTTAAATTTTCACAGCATAGTTTGTGACATGTGAAATCTTTTAATATATAATTCCACCCCCAGAATCCCATGATTTCATGGTTTTTATGTTCCATTTAAAATACTTGATTACATTAAAATTGTGGTACATCAACAGCAAGAGTTAGAACAGAAGAGTGGACTTTAAAACATTTTCTTTTTTATGTTCCTTTTATAATGTTGGTTAACTTCTTTTTCAAAGCAGAAATTTATGGGTTGCATTCCAGCCTAGTCACTAGAAGTATGAGCATCAATTTTTCAAGGGTAGAGGTAAAACAACACTAGAAATGTCTGAAATCTAATCTTATTAGAGTAAATAGATCCAACGTGATACTTTAAAAAAATCCTGACTCATTAATCAATTCAAGAAGGCATATAATAATTTAGTTTGCAGTTAGAAGCAATTTGTATCATCTTGTGAGTCTTTTAATACGATAGAATTTTAAATGGCCTATCCAAATGCTTGTAAATCCTACAAGTTATTATCTGTCATCTGCAGTCATTCTCCTTAAAAAGATGGTATTTATCTGTACAGCAGAAATAATTCTTTTTTTAACATCACAATAGTTATAGCCAAAAATGGCTAAAAGATTTTTACTGCTATGAAGAGGTGGAAAAAACAGCTACATGCATTATTAATCCACAGGCAATTCACAGAATCACGGAATAGTCTAGGTTGAAAAAGACCTTGAAGATCATCTAGTCCAACCATTAACCTAACACTGACAGAATTATTTTAACTCTTCACAAAACCAGTGGCTCCTGGCTCTGAGCACCCACTGATGAGACAGTGCAGCATGGGGCCCTGCACAGCAGCAAGCTGACACTAACCAGCACTCAACAGAGTGTCAGGAATCATGTGGCACAAGGACAAGACACTAGTTTGGTTCTGTGCAAAATGGACTGATTCACTGTACCTTGGGAACATTTCAGTCCCTGTTTCCCACTGTCTCATAGGCACAAGACACTACAGATCATCTGTTCTTACCTAAAGTTGATAATCAGCCAGTACTACAAAGCAGGATTCGTTGCACTTTGCCTGTGCGCTAGCCAGGATCTGTTACAGGGCTGGGTAATCAATAATCAAGAGGCATGAAAAAATTACTTCCTGACTCTGGCTAGCATGAATATTCAGGATTGTCAGGCATCAAAGATTCATTCCTGGTGATAAGAAAACTTTACCCATCTAAACCAAATCATTTGAATTGGCCTCTACTGGCTTACATCCCTACCTTTTTTCTTGTTCTAATGAAATTGAAAAGGAGGCTATCTCACAATGGAGATGCAACTTTAGGGTGTTCCTGTAGAATATTACAGAGGACCTTCAGCTGCTAGGCATAGTGAAACACATCCACTCAGATCCAGAGGGCTACAGAGGAGTGACAGATTTGAGGCCTCCAGATGAATGCCACTGCGGTAATGCTTCGCAACATGTATGGAGCTGGAGTTAGGAGATCAGAAACAGCCTGGAAAAAATACAGACAAAGGTGCTGGCAGATGAAAGAAGAAAATGAGAATTGTGTCTTCACCTGAGACTCAGATGGGAAGTAGAGACTGTATGAGTTTAGGTGGAGTTGCTCCCAATTTTTTTCACAGTGATCTGATTTACAGAGTTAGATTTTGTAAATCTAATCTAAAAAAGTGGTACTTGATTGGCTCTTTGCCCGAACACCTTCTAATCCCAAGTTTAAGAATCTGTTGGGGGCATCAGTATCTTGAGATCCAAGAAGGGTAAAACTATGATCCAAGCTGCATGTGCTCAGCCCAGTTTGGGGATCAGAGATGTGACCCAGTATATTCTATGAGATATCTGAACATTAAAGCTGTCAAGACAGTAGTTTTTCTGGGAGATACATATTATCTTATGCCAGAATATATTTTTTATCTTATTCATAATATCACAAATAATTGATTTGTTATGACTCAAGGGCACTATTTTAAAATCCCTGCTAATTTAGAAGCTTATTTTTAGACTCATATCTGTTGTGTTTGAACACTGAATTTGTAAGGTTAAGAACCACAGGAAAAGGAGGTGGGACTGAACGAGTGAGAGCTCTTCATTCTTAAATTGGGACTGCAGTGTTTCCCAGCAGAGATACAGCATAGAACTGGTACTGAGCACCAAATGTATGAATGTACGCATATTTCATAAAAAATGTATCTGCTTCCTACCAATTAACTCCTCCTGTGTTTTCACTAGTGTCTGGGTAAAACAGAATTATTAAATGTGACATTATTTAAATGTAAAGACTTGGCAGTTTTAAACTAAAGGATTTGCATTCTCTACCAGGAGGAGTACTTTAACGACTGTAAAGTATCTGTCTTCATACATGTTATTGAGAAAGTTTAACTCCTTGGACATTATAACAATGTAAATCTTAAGTTCAGAGACATCTCTGAAGGAGAAGCAAGACAGAAGAAAAAAAAGGATGTAAATTATTTTTTTTCATAAGGGCTGAAAGCAAAGGTCTCAGTTTATAGAAAATACACACGCTCACAGCAAATATGACAAAATATATCTAAATAAAGATGAAGGTTGCCTCTGCAAAGTGACAAAGTATCACATACCTAAAATAACAAGTTACACGGTCCATGCTTTTAGCAATAATATAATGTACATTTAATGAGTATCATTTTTCTAACACTCAAGATTTTTAATTGCATTCTCTTATGGTTCATTAATGAAATGGAATATGTTCAGACTACTCAGAACACTTGGGTTTTTTACCAGTTAAAAGAGGAAAAAAACCACCAACTGTGGGGCATAAGTATAGTATGATTTTCTAGAAGAATCTTTTACTCACCTTTTGTATGGTAAGGCTCTATTCCTCAAAAATTAAACATAATTTATATAATTATTTTACACTTTCCTTAGTGGATCAAATTGCCAGTAGACATTCAGATAACATCTTTTTATCACTGCTAGAAAACCCTAGTATTTTATAGGTCATATTTTCCTAGTGTGACTTCATTGATTTCCCATTACCAAAGAAAGATCTTATATGATTATTCTAAGAACAGTTAGATCATTTCAGCTTTTGTTTTCAATTTCATACACTCTTTTCAACCTTTTGGAGTAAGACTATTTTCGGTAACCCTGAAAAATCTTTTCAGAATGTATTTGTGGAAATGAAGCAACAAATCCTTCCTTCTCAAGAGATTTTCCATGCATCCCAAACCAGTCTGAAGGAAAGTTTGAATATTAATTAAGTCAAATATAGGGTGGTAGGGTGATTTTTTTCTTGGCAGTTTTTGTTGTTGTTGTTTTTTGTTTGTTTGTTTGTTTGTTTTTGTAGGAATGGTACATATAATCATTTTTATTTGGGAGGAAACTACACCAATGTTCAGGCTGCATTTTGTTATACAGTTAATCAGATAAAAGCACTAAATCGAGAGGTTACAAAACAATCCTTAGTCTCGTTGTGTACTATACAAAGAGTAATGTTCTTAATACATGGTTTGGAGAATAAGAAGATCATACTTTATGTACTCAGTTAATTGCACAAAATTCAGATGAGACAGATCTATATCTGTAATATATCAGTTGAATGACTCCTATCATTTCACAAAATGAACTGTGGCCTGCCATTACTCTACAATCAGTCTTTTGGCTGAAAATAAACCCTATCTGCTAATGTTATTGATATGGTCATGCACACAGCTGTTTTAATGAGCTAGTGGACTCTGGCTTGGGAACCAGCAGTCTATGTATAATTATAAATGTAAGTAATTTTATGAGCAATAGGGAATTTACAGTATGTAAAAGAATATAAATCATATACTAACTTTTAGTGCACGTGAGCTGTGAAAGCAGAAGTACCAAGCTGGCATTTTTGGTCGTATCTTGATATTTATTTCACCCATATCCTTCTCTACGAGGCCTAAAATTGTCATTAAGGTGGAATCCGAACTTTCTGATTATTCAATAATTGACTTGGTGGCTAAATTGTTATATTGATCATGAAACACAGGTAAATTGCACCATTTGTACATGTATAGGTATTTCTGTTAAGAGAATTGATCTAATCAGAAATTAGCAGTCTGTGCAACCTTAGATTTTTTAACAAAGTAATCTCAAAATCCAAGAAAATTACACTATATCAGTCACTGTGGATTAAATCTGCTATTTCTAGGGTTCTGTCCCAACACAAGGAACCTAGAGTGTGTTTCCTGAGTCTGTGGTGATGTATGGGCTAGTGCCTAAAATTATGACATCTCAGCACTATACTAAGGAGTTACTAATCCTGCCATTTCAGGCGATGGTTTAGTAAAACTGACATTCCTGCCAATTCCATGTTGCCATGAGCTGTGAAGCCATAAATGCCTGCAAAAACTTTAAAGACACTCATTCCTCTTTGTTTTGCCTAAACTGGCAGACAAACTATTCTTCCAAGAATGTTCTCTTATAAACCCTGAGATGGGATGAGGTGCTTTTTCAGTTTTAATAAATTAGGAAGCCTATCTGCAATTCCTTTCAAAGTGTTATCATGTGATGAAGGCAAAATGCAGATAATATCTGTCACCACACCTTTATTTCTGCATTCAGAATGCAGTGAGATGTGCATTCAGTGGAACATCATATGATTGTATTGGAGTTTTTATTCATCATAAACTGAATACACTATTACTTGTTTAGGGGACAGATCAGTTTATTGCTGATGAATCAATATCTATTGTTTATATACACTATAGCTTTTTCAACCCATAAGTCCTTTCATCCTAGAAGAACAATCTATGTTCAAGAAGGTGATAGAAGCGTATTATTTTTATATATACTGTCTGCTTGTGAAATGAAAATTATTTCGCTTTTAGCTTTAGTTTCCTTTTTACCCTAAAGCAGTGCATTTTCTTTTTTGGGTGAAAATAGATTTATTTTATTAATTCTCTCCACTAAGTTTTTTACATTTCTGGAAAGGGAAATTCGCAATGTAACATACTTAGTAAACTTCCTGGATGAGCTCCAAGAAATTGCTATATATCATCTGAATTGCTTTAATTTTCACAAGTGATGTCACAGCTGATTGAATTGTGTCAGAAACCCACAGATCTTAAAGCACTGAAATAGTTCTCAGTCATCATAAAGTTCAGATCCCTGAAATAAACCATCTGATTCATAACCACTGCAGTGTGAAATGTGTTATTTGTCAGAATGCAGTGTTTACTTTTAGCTTTAACTATATATCTTTTATATTTATTCATTTTTCAGTACTAACTAAACAGGTAATAATATTTGTACTGATGGTATTTGTTAAAACTATCTTTAAAAAGAAATGGAAAGAGAAGTTACAGATGTCACTGACATACTTCAGATGCATCTAATATGCAGTTTACAGAAGATACCTATATTTTATTTCTACTAGAATATTAATGAAATGTATTAGTGTTCAATGCTACATGGACAAAACACACGGTGAGCTGGGTTTGTGTGGTGGGGTTTTTGGTAGGGGAGGAGGGAGCTACAGCAGTAGCCACCTGTGAGAATCTTCTGGAAGCTCCCCTGCACCAAGTCAGACCTACCTCTGGCCAAGGCTGAGCCAATCAAAGATAGTGGCCGTGCCTCTGCAATAATGTATCTAAGAAAGGAAATGGGAGAGGGGATGGGGACTTTGAGGACGACTTACAAGAAGGACACCTCTGCAAACACTGAGGTCAGTGGAAGGCAGGAGGAGGAAGGTGGGGAGGTGTGCTGGAGCAGAGACCTCCCCTGTATCCCATGGTGATATAGCAGGGCTTCCCCCCTGCCACCCATGGAGGTCACTGGAGGAGCAGAGATCTGCCTGCAGCCTGTGGAGGACCCCCGGGACTCTGGGGAAAAAGAAGCCCCCACTGTTGTAGTTCAGTGCTGGGAGGACTGCAACACGTGGGGGTGACCCACACTGACACCCACTGGAGCATCTTGAAAGGAATGCATCCCGTGGAGAAGAGTCACAGCAGAGATGGTTTGTGGAGGACTGTGTGCCACGAGAGGGATGCCACATGGAGCAGGGGAAGAAGAGTGCTTCCCCCACCCTCCTTTGCAGGAAGAAGCATCAGAATGACGGGATCCCCAATCCCCTGACCCTGCGCTGTTGGGAATGGAGATAGAGATATCTGGAACAAAACTGAGCCCAGGAAGAAGGGAGGAGTGGGAGGTCGTGGGGTTTTTTTTAAGACATGGTGACGCTCCTCACTGTCCTGTTCTGTCTGTTAAATGTTGTTGTCAGTATTTTGAATTAAAGTGATGTCCTTTTTCTTCCTCTAAGGAGCCTGTCTTTTGCCTGTGACCATTAATGGGTGAACTACTCCTTCCTGCCCTTATCTCCATTCCTGAGTCTTTTGATTCATTTTTCTCCTTCCCAGCTCTGGGGGCGAAGGGGTGAGTGAACAGTTGCATGGCATTCAGTTGCCCTCTGGGCTCAAACCATGATACATGGTCAATATTTTCCAAAAGATTTATGTACTCCTTCTGTTTTCTTTGGATATGTTCAAAATTTGCAGATCTATTTCCTTCTCTATATATGACTTGTAGGCTTTGCATAATTGAAAAATAAAATTTTCATTTCTGCTGAGAAGACTCTGGCTCCTTCATCTCATTCCCTCCCATTGGTTGTTTATACACATGGGTAAGATCCTCCTGAGCATTCTCTTCTCCAAGCTGAACAGTCCCAGCTCTCTCAGCCTCTGTTCATATGAAAGACACTCCAGTCCTTTAATCATCTCTGTGTCTCTGACATGGACTTGCTCGGGTAAGTCTATAACCATCTTGTATTGGAGAGCTCAGAACTGGATCCAGTACTGCAAGTTTGGCCTACTGCAAGTAGAGGGAAAGGATCCCCTTCCTCAGTATGCTCTTGGTGCTTTTACTAATGTGGCCCAGACAGCTGCTCATCTTCTTGGCCACAGGGCTATATTTCCGGCTCATAGTCAGCTTGGTGTCCACTGGGACCCTGTGAGAGACGAGAAACTAGGCCTGCAAGAAACTAAGAAAAACAGCCTGGGAAAGCAAAAGTTGAGGCTGATCAAAGAAATGCCTCAAACACTCGCAAGACAAAACTATGAGTCACAGGGTGCATTCTGTGGAGGTCGAAGCTGATAAGGCTGCCCGAAAAACACAAGATGGGGCTGGAGGAGGGAGCCCTGTGGAGACAGGACGGCTCTTCTCTGGTGCACCTGGACAAACTTCAAGGGCCATCTGTCCGGTGAATGACCTTTGCTTCATTATCCACGAAATGCATATTAAAGTTTACACCCCTCAATATGCTAACGAGGGCTAACATGATCATGCTAATTACATCATCCCATGAAACACCTTACCCCTCCCTGTACATGGGATACGTAGGTATGTGGGTCGACCTAGGGGACGGACCCCAGGAAAGTGGGTATAAATCAAGAGGAATGAAGGAGGTGGGGGGGCAGCCAGCAAGACAGAGTGCAGTGAAGTGAAGAAGACGGATGCCAGCGAAAAAGACGGCTGCCTCCCGTGCCTCCCGGAACCCTCGTCAGTGGGATCAGCGCAGAAACCCAGACCGGTGATCTGTATCTCCCCGTTCCCTCTTTCTCCCTCTTTTCCCTTTCCTATTAAGAAATGCAAGGCATATTATATTGCTTGCCACAGCTTGCTATAGCTTAGCCAACTATCATGTGTTCAATTAGTACATTGTGAGTAGTTAATAAATGTTTGGACTTGGAGACTTGTTGTCCGCTCCATTGGGGATTTGCGAATCCGAGTCACTTGTCTCCCTCGTCTGAGCAGGACGTGACAGACCCCCAAGTCCCTCTCTGTAAAGCCTCTTTCCAACCATTTGGCTCCAAGTGTGTAGTGGTGCTTGGGGTTATTTTCCCACAGATGCAGCACTTTGCATTTCCTTTTGTTGACCTTCATGTGATTCCTCTCAGTCCAGTTCTCCAGCCTCTCCAGATACCTCTGAGTGGCAGCACAACCGTCTGGTGTATCCTCCACTCCTTCCAGTTTTGTGTCACCTGCAAACTTGCTGAGCCCATTGTCAGGTCCTTAGTGATGAGGTTAAACAGTACTGACTCCACATCAACCCTGGGGTAAACCATTAGTGACTTGCCTGTAATTAGCCTTTGTGCTGCTGATCATAACACTCTTGGGTCCAGCTCTTCAGCCAGTTTTCAACCTGCCTTATGGTTCACTTATCTAACTTGTGCTTGTTTATGAAGAAGCTATAGGATATTGTCCCAGATGCCTTACTAAAGTCAAGGTGAACAACATCCACTGCCTTCCCCTCAACCACCAAGCCTGACACTTAAATATAAAAGGCTGTTGTTGGTTAAGCATGATTTCCCCACTGCAAATCCATACTGACTATGCCCAGTCACTTTCTTGTCCTTCCCATGTTTGGAAGTGGTTTCCAGGATTAGTTGTTCCATCAACTATTACTATAATAAACACAATGGAAACTCATGTTACAACTCATTAAATTTGTGATGAAGTAGTAAGTTTTCAGCAAGACAGTGTTTCCAGTCACTGCTACCAGCATATGGCATTAAAAACTTGTTAGTAGTATAATTACAAATGATAACAAAATTTATAAGTAGACACCATATCAAGACTTGAAAAGAATGTGAACAGAAACACAACACAAGAAAACAAAGGTGAAATCAATCTTTAATATATTGGCTTATATGGATATCTTGGAAGTCCTGTTGTCCTCCATGAGACTTATTTAGGTTCAAGTTGATAACTGAATCAAAACATGTTTAACAGATTCACAGACTTTTTTAAACCTGATCTCCTGTAGATCATACACAATTTCCTTTCACATTGCTTCCATGCGGAGCTCAATAATCAGCATTTGTTAAAATAGTAATTTCCTACTTGCTACAGCATTAGTTGCTCGTGAAGACACTGCAGATACTTAACACAGAAGTCTTGGTGCATAGCAAAGTATCTGACAAAAGAGCAGAGTTGCCCTACCTTAACTGCACACGTAGTGTGACAAGCTTCAAGATGATGGAAATTTTACCAGACCCTTAGGATAAACACACCTGATGATTAATTTAGAATTCTTCACTAATTCATACATGTCTCTCCAATACCAACCAGTACTTCCTATAAATACACAATTTTAAGTGCTGGGCTTTTCATATGACAGAATAGTCTGTGTATTCTTCCTTCAGCATAGATGGTAGAAGTGAAATAAAAAGCCCGATTCTTAATAAGGTGTAGTTGGATTTTATTCCCACCAAAGTTGTCTTGTGTCAATATGAATTATTTTCATAAGAATAGTCAAGTGCAAGAGCAATCTTCAGTGAGCTGACATGTGTTGTCAATACAATAATTTAAATGAATAAATTTGACTAAACTTATCCCAAAAGTAATGACAGCAATATTAATGATTTTACAAGGAAAAAAATTCATACTATATAGTAGCTCTAAAGAAAAATTAAAGAACTGAACAGTTTAATAGATGTGCCAACAGTTTGACCAAGCAAAAGTCTGCATAATCTCTAAAGAGTCTGTTAAAAGCACAGAGGAAAAAAAACAAAACAAAAAACAAAAACAAATGGAATTTCTCAATCAGTGAGACCAAATTTAAAGGCTCTTTCCCTGGTTCCCCTTCAATATATGGGGTTTTTTTCTTTAAATAATGAACTTATGGGTTGCTGATTCTGGTTTCCAAAATGAAATGAGGTTGTAATATTATTCTAAAGAATTGTCAAAAAGCAAAATATATTTATCTGATGCTAGGTGAATTAAGAATGGAGTAGCAGATGGGCACCCTCTTCCTGTCTCTGTTCTCTGCAGCTGAAGTGCATGGTGAGCAAGGGAAACAACAGCTCTCACAGCAGTCTCAACTAATGCCGTAGGGTTAATGCCCTGACTGGTCTGTATTAACCAAAAAGTAAGAGTACTACCAACTTTCGTCAGTGACCCCAGTTTAGAGGCTAAGAGCTCGAAATATATCCTGTAGGCAAGGGTCTTAATGGGCGCACAGTATATATGCATGTTCTCTCAAACAGCATGTTCAGTCAGACTGAAGAGCAGGACACCGCTAAAGTACTCTGTGGCAAACACTTTCAACAATCTCAGGTAACAGGAGGTAGAGAGTCCCTTGGGGTATGTAAGAAATACAAGGTACAGGTAAGTATGTCTAAACCGCCACACAGACTTCTCAAGTTAAATTGATGTAATGTCTTCATAACAGTAATGAAGAAGACATTTCTAGTCTGTGATCAAGAAAGACGAAAGTATCAGTAGTTCAAACTGGTTATTCAGAGACCAGGATCAAAGCAAAATTGAAGTACAACCTAAGGAGGGGGCTTCAAAAGTATGGAGTAAGCTGCAGTTATACAGCAATAAAAGGTAAGACAAGTTTATCATGGCTTCCAGCAGAACAATAACAGAATTGGAAGCTGAAAAATTCACTAATAGAGATACTGTCTGAGGACAGATAGAGCAAATGAGATAGAAATGAAGAGGGCAAAAAATGAGAGAATTTCTGTCAGGTAGGAGAAATGACTAGGGCAGTTATACCTCCTGTAGAAATAGATTCAAAAAGAAGGCACTCAGGAGATCAAATCTCAGCACTTGTAGGATTCTTTCAACATGCAATTTACAAAACTGTTTGTTTGCTGCCCCAGCAGATCTGTTTCTTACTGATATGCAGAAAAGTCAGAATCAGAACCATGGTGGCAGCAGCTTCAATCATATGCAAAATTGGAGCTTAAATATCATAATCAGTCCTTTGGTAATAATGTGTATTTAACACATAATATGCATCCTTCTCTTAGTTACATCATACTAACTTGATATATTACTCGCAAATCCTTTCTTTATTCAATTGCATATAATGATGATTAGAATTAATTCTTTTTTGTGAAAGAGTATGGACATGTTTATTCATGATAATATGCACTTCTCAAGTTTTCAGTAAAGAAGGTAAAAAGAAAAAATCAAGATGTGACAGCATTTCTGTTCAGATGACTCAGTTACTGTGAACACTGGTTGTATGAGGTATTTAAATTGTTTTGTCATTGCTAAGCAAAAGAGTTGAATTATATTTATTCTTACTAGATTTTCTGCTAAATCTCTGGTGTACTGGAGAAGTGTCCTAAGGCAAAAATCACTGTTCAGCTCAGGAAAACCAAAGCCTCTGAGATGTAAATATCTACCACAATAACAAATGTAACCCATGTCACCTGTTTGCCCTGGACTAACATTTGCACTTTATTTCCCTCATTTCTAAATAACAGAAGGCAGAAAACAGTTGACAGTGTCTGAAATGTGACTGAAACCATATTATGACAGCAAAATACAAGAGAATTTATGACAAAAGACAGTATGTTTACATTTCTGTGTGCTATTTTTCTCTTTTTTGGGGGAGGGGGGGGAATCTGAAATATAAAATATATTTTAGTTCCCTACCTGCTGAATTTTACTTCAGGTAAATATTAAAATCAGATTGCTTAGCCTTATTTACATGTTTTCTGTGTCTGAAAGATGTCAGAGAATCTCACTGATGTAGAACTCTGTCCGTGAGATGCACTGTCTATAAAGATCAGCTGGGCTCTTAGCTAAACTGCAAATTATGTCTGATTTGCTGTTGCTTTGCCAAAGCAGTTTTGTTCTTACCACACTAACTGATTCAAGTTTGCAAACTCATATTAATGAGGTCTTGAGTACATGTAACATGCACGATAGAGTCACTGATCTGAAATCAATAATTAGGGACACTCCAAAATGGAATAAAGTAATATGTTCAGTTGTTTGCTTATATTCAACTTGTTTTCTTTAAGCATGAAATACTCATCAGTTATTCTTCTTATGTAAAAATACCACTACATTTGTCCTTTCTTCTTATCTAACACTAGATATTGCTGAGTGGGATAATTACGAATTCAATAAGAATTTAAGGGTAATTACACCCTTCACAAGAAGCACAGGCTCTTATGAATCTTCAATAACTGCAAAACTATTGTTAAAGATCAGTCTTCTATACCATCATTATTCTTAAAATGGCAAGTGTAGGACCAAAGGTCCAGAGGTAAATTTCTGTACAGCACTCAGTAGTCAATATTCTACAGAACTTCATGCAGCACATGCATTTGTTACCCATTATTTTGTACTCGTTAGATGCCCAAGTATTATGTTAGTGTCTAGTACCAAGGTTTTGCCTGGGGTAGTTCTTTAAAAAAAATTCTCTGTGACAAAAAGAAAAATATTAAAACAAACAAAAATCAGAAAATATTTCCTAGTGCCATAATCTAAATATAGGACATGGTTCTAACCTCCTCTATTCAATAATGAAATGAGTTTTGACTAAAACTTAGAAAAGAAAGCAAGCAACCTCTTTTTCTTTATGAAAGATTCTGTGAGATGTTTTGCTTTGATTTTCTGAAGACTTTCTGGGCACAACACTATTTTTTCAACTAGAAGTAATCTTCTTGCTCCAGTAAAGTGTCAATTTTTAAACTGCACATAACTCCTGAATTGCCTGATACAGGCTAGATATCTTCTACAATTTTTTGGAGTTTGTTGGAGTTTGTCTTACTTATTGTTTTTATTTATTTATTCTTTACTAATGTCTTTGAAAGACTTTATTTTCCTCTGCATATTACCAAAGCTTTTATTAGCATTATAGAGGAAGCTTTTGAAGGAAGATATTATTTGAGATCATTCCACAGAAGAAATGCAATTCAAAAGTGTTCTATAAGAGTTAGCTATGAAAAAAGAGGCAAGGAATTCTTGATCAATTTATTTCTCTGGCATAAATAAAGATTGAAATGTTTTAAATGGACAAAAATAAGGACAATTTTTCTAATATATGCGTGTGTGTGTGTCTGGGTGCGCACACATGCATGTGCACATCTGTAATTAAAGGTAAAATTGCCTAGCAAAAGGGGAAACCTTATCTTCAACCAGAATATTAATTCAAAATCAATAGGTAATGAAGGAAAAAGTACTGGATAGCCAGAGTTAGTATCAGTTGAAAATATGAAAATAAATAACTGTATACATCAAACGGCTACATGAAATCAAACCGGAATTAAGTAAATTTCTTAAAAAAACCCGAAACCAAACCAAACCAAACCAAAACAAAAAAAACCAAAACCCCAAACAAAACAAAAAAATCCAACCCACAAACGGTTGATAAAAGTCAGTTAAAAATCACTGGTCAGTTACAAACCAAACGCGATATAGCTATGGCTAGTACAACACTGAATCTAGGTTAAAAGCCCCATGAATGGCTGGGACCACTGCCTTGAGGGTCCTAGACTGGATCAGCTTGAAGTGCATGTGTAAGCATGAGGGAAAGATCATAGAATCATAGACTGGTTTGGATTGGAAGGGACCTTTAAAGGTCATCTAGTCCAACTCTCCTTCAACGAGCAGGGACACCTTCAACCAGATCAAGATGTCACCAGTGACACCATGTCTACATGCTGTTTTACCCTCCCTCTTCCATAATCCAAATCAACTAAAAGAACAGTAGCAATGGACCTGTGGCCAAAGTAGAAAAACACTTTCAGTCATGTACACCTACAATTTTAAGAGTCTGACTTAAAGTTTTTCTAAATCACTGAGGGGTGTAGATTCCACTGATATCTGTCAATACCAGACTGGTCTAAGACAATTTTATTATAACTGTACTTTTAGCACTTTGCTGCTTAAATTAGCATAAACTTTGCTGACCAAAATACACACTGCAAACAAATTTTCAATCTGATTATCTGTGAAGATTAGCAGCAAAATTTATGCAGGCAAATTCCAGCAAGAATTCCTGCTCTATGCAAAATAAAGAGAAAAATCTTATCCAGTATGTCTGATGTATTCTACCAAGCCATGAAGTTTTAGTTTTGAATATTCATAAAAACTGCAGTGTAATGTATTTTATAAGAGATTACTGAACCAAAATTGAACATTTTGTAAAACATGACACTGTCTCTTCAGAGATATTCCATAAACTGAACGAGTATTGAAGTAATTGAATAAATTAATTGTTTGGCTTTAATAATTGCAACAATGGCTAGAGTTAGGACACAAATTAAATCATTAAAGTAGCTTTATTTATCTACTAATCCACATTCTGCTGCAATAAATCTGAGATTCAAGAATAAAGTGCTAACTCTCTAAATGCTGCTATGAAAAGCAACGGATGGAAATGCTATCTTATGCAAGTATTATTTTTGTCATGGCAGAGATTTTAAGATTAGCAAAAGAATACATAACTCTATTTTTAGAAGGAGTAATACAATTGTCGTCATGGTATTTAGTCTAAATCTAAGAAGTTCCCAGAGACTATCAAATAAATTAAAAGACAAACTTTCTGCCATAAAGAAACTAACCACTTTTTGGAAGAGTTCAGTTAACAGAAGTCTCTCTTTACATGTGTTACACTGTTGAAACAGCTAAAAATATTTTGCTGCTGTGTTTCATGTTGAAGGGAATGCAAACTAAGTACCAGACCAACCTCCTAGATAAACAGACTTCTTTTTCTTCTTTTACATCACTTACCAGTGAACTGTCGTTTAAATATTGTATATAATTCAGGTCATATCCCTTTGAAGTTTTATTTGCCTTCATTTTACCCCTGGATATTTTATTTAATAAAGAAAAATTCAAATTGTAATGAGTCCAGATGACTCATGTAGGGATAATAAAGAAAAGAAAGAACCTATCATACATTATATGACTACATATGACAACAGATCTTCTAGAGTGCCTAGAGGACTCTGGTCTACCAGAGAAAACCACTGGATAGCTATGGCAAGTTTACTGCTTACTTTCAATAAATGCAAAGAGATAAACACCAGGAATGTGGAAGCACTGTTTAAACAAACTTGTCAAAAGAACAAAGACAAGTACCAACCTAACTACAAATAAATCAGATACAAATGTAAAAAAAATCTTTCAGATTATTAAAATTCGGAATGTCCTTGGAATAGAAATATTTAGAAAGGGAAAAAAATTAGGCTTTGAGAAGCTTGAAGTTTTATAAACTGAACTGACTGTTTGGCTGAAACCACTCATGGGGATCCCATGATACTGGTATGAATTTGCTATTTTGGTAGAAACCTCCCTATGCTTCCATTTTTTTTTTTTTTTTTGCATAGTTTCTGAGATGCTTTTAATGTAGTGCTGCGTCTGGATTTGATTCCTTGATTGGACTTGTAATTAGTACAGTATAAAAGTAACCTGTTGTCCTCATGCTATGAGATCACTATCCCAGATAATGAGACACTGAAAAAGAGTCATTAAGACATACTTCTAAAGTGGCTTAGAGAATATAGATTATTGTGGCTTGAAGAATGTATGGGAAGAATATCCAAAAAAGAGAACTTTTCATGTGACACCATCGTCAACACTTTTTGTTCAAATAAACTTAACTATGTCCTTTTATTTTGATGCACTTTTCCAATGAGAAAAGACAACTATGAACTAATTGAAATGATTGGTGGCATAATTACACAGCTGAATTACAGTCTGTTTTTCTTAGACTAAAGGGAACAGATGGCACATATATTACAGAGATTTTAGTAAAATGAAGTGTCTAATTAGTTCACTGCTAATAGTACCTACTTTATAGAAAATATAAAATGTCTGAGTTAGGGATCCCTGGAAAGCCAGTAATTTTTATATAAAAATATATTTCCATCCCAGGCTACTTGTATTTGAACCAGACTGTTGTCAAACTGGAAGAATAAGGCACCCAGCCTGCCCATGGCAACCTTATAAATAAGTAAGTCTTTCAGAGATGTCGAGATACAAGAAAAGTTGTAATATGTACTGCCAAGTAGTTAAGGCACTAAATTTTTCACAGTCATGTGGCAATGTTTTTTTAGATTCCATATGCTGACTTTTAAAACCAGCCAATGTTACTGATGATAGATGAAGTTAAGCAAACAGAAGAGACAATGATTTTTAATTTTGAGCAGAAATATTACTAGAAAACTGTAAGAGATCAATACATATATTCTAAAAGATATGGTCTTACACTGTTTCGTGCACTTAACTGTAACCGCCCAAATGTCAGAAATCAAGTGCCAGTGATCTCCACCAACAGATGACTCACAGCAAGTTTCTTGAGCGTGAGATTACTGATTACCAGTTTAGTCATCTTCTCTGTAGAGAAAACGCTGAAGATTTTGAGACAGACATGTATTTTCTTACTTTAGCTGATGAGATGAAACCTGTTCTGTACTCACAACCAGTATTTCCTTGAGCTGTGTGAAGCCAGTGGCATGGCTTTGCAGCAAAGGTGATTAACAGGAAAGGATTATCCCACTCCACTCTGCGCTCATTAAACCACATCTAGTGGTACAATTTTGGGCCCACCAATAGAAGAAAGACATCAATAAACCAGAGTGAGATCCACAGAGGACCATCAAGGTGGTCAAGGCTGGACCACTGTGAGGAAAAGCTAGAGGATTAGAACCAGCTCGTCCTAAAGATGGTTACGAGTGAAAAAAGGTCCAATTCTTCTTATATGTATTACATCATGAAAATTACACAAAATATTCAAGATTGGATCTAGCAATAGAAAAGAAACTGAGAAAACCTTTTTTTTTGCATGCCTGAAAGGTCACCGGAAAACAACAAATTATAGAAGTCTTTTAAAATTCTCCAAACAGTTTAATGTTCCATTTCTATAATGACTGGACAACATCAGATTAATTCTTTAGTCCTCTTGCTTTATGCAGACTCTGCAACCTTATTTTCCCCAATTTTGGAAAGATCCAGCTATTTCTTCCAAATTTGATTGTTTTATAAATTCACACTCAATTTAATTGATTTGAATTATATATATTTAAGTAATAAAAGACAATTGAAAAAAACAAAGGATGGAAAAATTTCTTTACTGCATTTTGTCAATTGTACCTCATCATAGTTTTTGTTTTGATACAAATAAATATGTTTAAAAATCATAAAAGTAGTATAAATCCCTGCTGTGGACATGTAGTATTTAAAATTATATTACATTTTTTACCTTCTCTGTCTTGGACAAACCTAGAGAAGCAGTAACCATTTTATATAGACACAGTTAAAATGGTGCAATCTAGCTGATGGACAAAAGAGATGCAAAGCTGTTATTTATCCTTAACTATTAGTTGTTAATTTCAGTAGAAGAGGAAGCATATTACTTAATAGATGCAGGCTACTACTCAGTTTAGTTTAGTTCACATCTAAATCTTAATTTATCTATTTTTTTTAACTTTATTCTTATCAGACTGATTTTCTCCTGTGTTTCTTCATAGTTTAGGTCAGGAATCCATTATTTTTAGGGGGGGAAAGAAAATAAGATAGGAAAAAACCCCAACCCTTGTGGGTAAAACAAAAGCAGTTTTAATGTAAGCAAAGCAAAGCAAGGGTCCGCATGTGGAAGCAAAACCAAAAAAGGATTTATCCTCTACTTCCCATGAACAGGCGATGTTGGGCCTTCTCAGGAAGCAGGGCTCCGATATGGGTAGTGGTTGCCTCGGAGGACCAAGGGTGACCCCACCCCCTTCCTCCTTTCTCCCAGCTTTATACTGAGCAGACGTCATATGGTCTGGAATATCCCTTTGGTCAGCTCGGGTCAGCTGTCCTGGCTGTGTCCCCTCCCAAGATCTTGCCCACCCCGTCCCACTGTGGGGAGGGCAAATGTCAGAAAGAGCCTTGGTGCTGTGTAAGCACTACTCAGCAGTAGCCACATCACCAGTGTGCTATCAACACCCAGCCAGCTCCCAACATAAAACAGCACCATGAGGGCTGCTGTAGGAGAAAACCAATTCCAGCTCAGCCAGACCCAGTACATCACACTAGGCTTTATTTTCTGAGGCATCACAGGCAATAAATGACAAAGACCCCATTGCTTATGTGACCTACTGTATCTAGAGGATTCAGGCATGGCCTGATCCATCATTCTTTCAAATTTTCATAAACTCATAAACTGCTTTTTATTAAACTAGTTTTTATCTCAAAGACAGCATAAAAATAACAGTGCAGGAAGATGTGATGTGCTAAAATGAATGCAAAGCTGTCCTCATGATTTCAAGACTTCTCTGATAACTAACAAGTCCCAGGAATAAAGTGAGGAACCATTATTTCATTTACAGTACTGTTCAAACAACTTCAGCTTCCAAGCAACAACTGCTCCTTAGCAGACTTCCTTCTGGCAGACCTTCTTTTGCAGTGTAACAGAGGAGGCTGCTGTTAGACAGATGGAAACTGTATTTCCTAATTCTTATTCAAAATAATACACTGCCACCCAGGCCCAGACTTTGATATTTCTTTGCACGGTTCAAGATCTTTCAATAATGTCCAGGGAGTATTAAAAGACTAGGAAAAATTCACATGTTATGAAGGCTTAGGAGCAAGGACATAAAAAATGCATTAAGGACCACATAAAAAAAAAATTAAAAAAATCTATCAGCAGTCTGTAATTCATATTTCCAACCTTTCAGGCAATAACACCAGCTCATATGTTGTATTTACCTGTGAAACTGTTGTTTTCTCATACATATAAACTTTGATTTCTGCCATTACACATATTTATATTCTCACTGTGATTAGCATGAAAATAAACTATTAGACTGGGGCACTGAAGATGCCAACAAACTTATACCCAATAATCCTTTTCTTCTCATACACTTTTTCAAAGAAAGCTGAGAACATTATTAGGCTGATCTCTTATCAGATGTTGATAAGACCTGGCCTGTCAGCTGTGGAAATAGGATTATAAAGATGTTAACAGGAAGCCTATGATTCACTGTTATTATGCCTGAAATCACACAGGGGAGAAATACCTGTGAAAGGCAGTTTTCTGTGTAGATTTAGATGTCTGCAAACTTCTGAAGTGTGTCCTACCTCAGAAGCAAAATTGCATCCTTTCACCCAAGATCAGTCTGGAGCCAAAATGTTAGACTACAGAGGAAGAAATGTTTATTTGTCGTAACACTCTTCTCCCTAACCCAGGCACATGCATCCAAGCTACCTGGTCAGCTCTCTAGGCAGAAACAAATGTATGTGCTATAAACAAATACAATTACTATCATGCATTGTAGTCTTAAAAACAAGACTAAGTGGACAAGTGTCTCCCTTAGCTCCAGGCATGCAAACAAAAAGAGCCAATATTCTATAGATCACAAGTGGTAGTGAACTACCAGTCAAGAGGAACACTAAAAAACTTTTTTATCAGCCTAACAGTACATGATGCCAGAAATCTGGTGTTTTCATATATAAAGATACCTCTTCTCAACAGTTCCCATATCAAATTTTAGTAGTATGCAATCCTTCTACTAGAATGCAATGTACTCTTACTTTTCTCTGTCCATAAAATTTGCAGGCTACCTAGTCATTTGTCTATCAGTGGATGAGTGTTCACAAGGTCTGCTCCAAAAACACAGATAAATGATTGATAAGACCTTGACTCCTATTCTTTTCCTCTTTAATCAGAAGTGTAGCCTCTCACTCCCTATTATTAAAAAAAAAAATTCAGAACTACCAAATTTTTATAAATTTTTGGTAGCTGGTAACCATACTAAAAATGTGGAACTTAAAATAAATTTGTACTATATATCAGAGACATGCAAGTAAATTTTAAGTCATTTTCTAATATTTCACATACTAATATTTCACTCTCTCCACATCTTGATTCACCAAAAGTGGAGTGGTAATATTGGAATATTACTGGAGTCAAAAGTCAATTCTGGCAAAATATAATTGCTCTAATATGTCTGCATAGTGTGTCAGAAATCAGTCAGCAGGTCCTACTTTTCCCCAGAAAAAAAAATTCTAAGACACACTAGTTTATGTAATCTTGCAAGTGATTCAATGTTCTCATTTGCTAGCCTACTTAGTCCTCTATAGTTGTTGCTCATTTGAAAAACAACATTAACATTTTGTCATTCACTTGGAGGCACATTATTATGTTCCTGTAATTCCTCTAGAATTCTCCATGAAAATTGTAGGTGACTGTAAAATTATTTGTCAGACTCTGGTGTCCCACTGTTCACTACATAAAGTTTAGTGAGAAATAAATTTCCTAGATAATGAGTAACAATAAAATTACATGTAATCCTTTAGTACAAAGGATATGATACCCAGAGGAAAAAAAAATGCTCTTTTGCAAGTATATATTTGCAAAAAGTAGCTGTATCAGAATAGAAGAATAGAGTAAATAAAGTTCAAATCATATTTTTAATGTGAATGGATAAAAGATGCCTCTGGCTCGCAAGACAGAAGTAAACAAGTGGCCACGTGGCAATTGGCTACCAGCTGAGTTCAAACCACAACAAAAGTGAAATGGAAGCACGATGTTTCTAAGAAATGTCCATGAGGATTCAGAGATTCATAGCTCTAGAAAAGTCAGTCGGTTGGTCTGAGAGCTACACACTTCAGCTGAGTGTCTTAATACAAATTCCATCCCTGTGTGACCATCTAAAATATACATCGTCTACAAAAGTGTCAGATGATGTGAGCTGAAACCTCCCACACCCCACATGAATATTCTGGTTGAAAAACTGCTCTTCTAAATCACAATATTCCTGATCAATTTGATCTAAAACTTCATCTGAAATTTCTACCAGGACATTTCTCACTGATGTTTCTACTGAAATAATACATTCCACAGTTTTGGCTTATTAGTCTTTTACAGTACTACTTCCCTTTGTTAAAGGAAAAAAAAAAAAAAAAGCAATACCGAGTTAGCACATGTTGGTTTGCATACCTGTATTAATGGAGTGAAAAAAGAACAAAAATAACATACTAAAAGCAGAGGAAATTTTATAAAAATGTAAAACTGTACAACACAAACAAAGGAAATTCAAACCCACAAAATATACTGATATAATGAAATATGCTAGTATAATAAAATATACTAATATAATAAAAGTTTGTGGGTTTTGCACAGTCTAGAAAAAGCAGCAACCTAGCAGACAGTTGGCTGAACAGATTTTCCCTTCCAAAGATTCACAATGTCCTGTAGGACATGGAATCGTTAGCACTACTGAGATATGCTACTGCAGAAACAAATAACAATTACTGAGTGCTATCATTAGCTTGCTCAGAATGACACTACATTTAGAGTGATAATGCTACACTTCAAGGTTTTACTACACTGCAAGGCCAGTGTGAATATTCTGAATTATATTTAGGCAGTATCAGGATTACTATAACAAAGAGTTATAGTTTATCAAAACAGTTAACCAAGAAAACTGGAATCAACAATTGTGATTATGGAATGTTTTTTAAAGCTAAAAAACAGTGTCACAAATAACTTCTGGATTTGGAAAGAGATTTTTTCCCTAAGAGTACTAACATATTCACACATATTTCTCAAAAAAAGAAAAAAACCAAACAAACAAACCACAAACTAAAGAAGTTTGTTTCGGGCAAAGTGAACTAAAATTATACTTTGAAGTATGGTCTTGTATTACACGATTTGGATTTAGATTTTTAAAATTAAAAAATCAGAATAATATAAAGTGGTATGAAATACTGTGCTACTTAGTCCTCACAGGACCACAGAATCATCTAGGTTGGAAAGACCTTGAAGATCATCCAGTCCAACCGTTAACCTAACATTAACAGTTCCCAACTACACCATATCCCTCAGCGCTCTGTCGACCCTGCTCTTAAACACCTCCAGGGATGGGGACTCCACCACCTCCCTGGGCAGCCCATTCCAACGCCTAACAACCCGTTCTGTAAAGAAATACTTCCTAATATCCAGTCTAAACCTTCCCTGGCACAACTTGAGGCCATTACCTCTTGTCCTGTCACTTGTTACTTGGTTAAAGAGGCTCATCCCCAGCTCTCTGCAACCTCCTTTCAGGTAGCTGTAGAGGGCGATGAGGTCTCCCCTCAGCCTCCTCTTCTCCAGACTAAACACCCCCAGTTCCCTCAGCTGCTCCTCGTACGACATGTGCTCCAGACCCTGCACCAGCTTCGTTGCCCTTCTCTGGACACGCTCGAGTCATTCAATGTCCTTTTTGTAGTGAGGGGCCCAAAACTGAACACAGTCATCGAGGTCTCACCAGTGCCGAGTACAGGGGTAAGATCCCTTCCCTGTCCCTGCTGGCCACGCTATTGCTGATACAGGCCAGGATGCCATTGGCCTCCTTGGCCACCTGGGCACACTGCTGGCTCCTGTTCAGCCGGCTGTCAATCAACACCTCCAGGTCCCTCATTCACTTCATTCATTCAAACACATCCTGCTTTTACACTTTATATGAGAAAGTGTGGGTTGAGATTTGTCTTTGAAAATTCAGTAAACACCCTGACTAACAAGAAAAAGGAATCCAAAAGAGAGGCAAGTAATACAAAGCCTCTCCTACACCATTCACAGGTTGTATCATTTCAGATAGAGCCACAATAATCCATGCTTCCATTACATGAATGTTCAACAGACAATTGCAGTGAGTTTTCTCCTTAAAGATCATGTAAAACCTTCTTCAATAGAGCAGATTTGCTTACCTGCTAGCTAAGGCAAAATGCCAGCTACCTATATAGTATACTGCCATTTCATTGCTGATATGAAAAGTATTGCCTGTCAAGACTTGAAAAAAAACCTCTCTAATTTTTAGCTTTTAATAGAGAAAGAGTGGACTTTTTATGAACTTTTTTAAATCTATATTAAAATCTCTGTTCATATCTAGAATAGACAGATCTTTTGGTTCCTTTGAAAACAGGGTAGTTAAATACATCTTTTTGAGGTTATGATGTCTTATATCAGTTCTGTGACTGACCATAAATACTAACAGCCATCAGCATAGCTGTTAGAATCTGTCTCCACACAAAAGTTAACACCTTATTAATATTTTTGTCCCTATTGTCCTTTTCATTGTTTCTTATTTCTCCTTTTTTATCCTCATTTGTTTTGTTTCATCCAGTCTTACCTTCTTTTACACTGTTTCATAACCTGTTTTTTCCAATACATTTGTTCATTTTCCAGATGGCAGCTCCATCATGGTTATGACCTAGCTGTTAAGCTTTTATCTGCCACACCCTCCACATACTGCAGATGCATTTAGAACTTTTATCATTTTTCTAAATAAGGATTTTAATATATATTTTAAAAGTTGCAGATTTCCACATCTCTCATTGTTGCATTATGTAACTGCATATTTAGGACAATAATTTAGAATGTTCTTAGTGAGATTTAAATTCCCTTAATATATAAATTCTACTTTCAAAGGTCAAAATAAACTTGGAAATCGAAAGCTATAGAAAATAATAATCAAGATAGTCTGTACGTTGTTCATCTGATCTCCCTGTGTATATGTACACTGATATATTTTAGAGCATGAATACATACTTATTTTTTCACAGAACTAAATGCCCAGGTCCAATTAGCATAAAATCTTTTCATAGCTGCTAAAAACACATACAACATATTTTATATAAACAACTAGGATAGACATTTTAAAAAATATTCTCCCCCCGCCCCAACCACCAACATATACCTCTACATTTTTCATTCATTTGGCTAATAGGATAATTTGGTTACATTTATTAAGATTGTACATAATGGTCAAGTTCTCAAGAAACAGTGATAGGTCAGGCAGTCATAAATATGTTGGTTCTGTTGTTCAAGGTACCAACCTTAGTGAAAAGGTCATTAGAAGCCATTTTTGAACCTAATATTACTAGCAGTTTAATTTCACTTCGCATTTGCCAAGAATGAAGGTTCTGCTCTCTACTCTCATACCTTTAAGATTTACCCAGTTGTTTAAATAACAGATTATTAATTATAAATTGCTGAATGCAGAGAAGGGATCATTTTCTATACAATAAAATTAAACAGGATGTGTATCAGAGCTACGATGAAAACCTAAACCACCATTCATACTTGGTTAACACCAACATCCTAGAATCCAGGCAGCTTTAATAGTGAGTGTTATCCCAGCTAAATTTCCTGTGGATAATGAATCACCAAAATGTGTTAGTCAGAAACAACTATATAGAAGGGTTATCAAAGATTTCACAAAGCAGTCCTTCTTCACGTACAACAGGGACCTGATGAAACTTTCAGGTACTACACATAGCATCTCCCTGTATAACAATTCTGAATATAATCTTGAATTCAAAGAATTTCTTAGTGAGATTGCACACAAAAAAATAATTTTCCAATTCATTCTGGAAAAAAAGATAGGAATCACCTTGTAAAGGGATAAAGTTATTTCATGTGTGAATATACAGGGGAAAAAAAGCTCAGAGATCAAAGAGGTACTCTAGGGTTCTGCATTTATATGAAGCAGCCTCAGGTCATGGTCTTGTTGAACGCCTAGAGAAAATTCTGCAGCCAAAATCTATCAATTCTTTATGAAGTTTCAGAACTCAAAATTTAAATACAAGAAGAAAGCTGAAAAAAATGCAATCTTACATAGGTTTTGTCTCAGCAGAACAAGCTGTGGGATCAGTTTACAAAATACAGGATGTGAATGGCAGCATCAAACCTACACTTTGTTTAAATCACAAAGCACAGTGTAAAGACCCCCAGAAACCTCACAAGATATTTATGTAACATGACAAGATCCTATGTTACCTGCTCCAGAATTTTTTATTTTCTAGGTCATTATCTCAATTTTTCATATATGGTAACAATCACAGCTACATACATGCTTTGCATTTAAATCCTCCACAGGCTCTGTTTTCGACATGTAATTACCAAGTTTGTTTCTGTACGGTAGAAGGTAAAAATAGTGAGAAAGAAGAAAAAGGAGAAAAAGACAAGTCTGTAGTCTGGTGTTCTCTACTGTTCCTATAATACTGTCATATTTGCTTCATATATCTCAAAAAATTTACCTAGAAAACAATGCTTCTGCATATAAGAAATGTTGGTCTACCAAATTCTGTGCAATATCACTGTAGAAATTCTGAAAGCAGGGATCAGAATTATCTTATTCAGTTGCAGTACTGAAGTTCTAGCCCAAAGTAACTTCTTGGCACAGTGAGCCACTCTGACAGACAGGTGGAAGTACATAAATGTGTGGGTAATTTCCCTTTCTGAGCTGCCTCCACTGCATTCATTTAACATTTATACATGGCTGCCTGTGCCAAGTCTTGGGCACACAATTAAGGCTAGACCTAATCAAAAAACTTACAGACAGTTTCCACATTGGACTTACGTGAAGCACTTCTTTACATTTCCTTAATGAAAATGGTTCATCTTCTGACTCAGGCTCTTATCTTTGTGTTTTTCTTGAATATTTGTTTCTAATACATTATAATAGTTATATAGACTTCACACGTGACATGATGATTACAGAAGAAAAAAATTCCTTTCCCATTATATTTTTTTTTGCCAATTAACTAATGAAAATACAGCTAAACATCTTTTTTCATGCATAAAGATATATCTCATACTTGTATCTTTATTTCTGGATTCCGCAGTATTAGATCGATAACTGCTGTGGTTAGGACAGCATGCTGGAGTAGCATACACTGTATGCTAGCTAGTGATTTTCAAATTTTTCAAGTCAGTAAAAGACTAGGTGGCAGAAAAGTCGTTCTTTCTGTCTCCACCCTCACTATCTCTTGGCTGCTCTGACTATACTGATAATAGAGGACTTGCTTTTGGATGACTTCTTAGGAGAGAGTTCCACAGAGATTCTGTTCCATTTAATTTTCTCTTGTAGTTGCATCTCCATCCTAAGCACCACAGGCCTGTTCTGCCCAGCACTTTGCTGGCAATTTAGAGGGCTACAAACAGCCTGGGAAAGGATAGAAACACACAGCTGACACCAGCTTATCCAATTATCTGGTCTGAAGAGTCATTATCCGTAATACCATCTAGGGTCAGGAGCAGGAGGCAGGGAAGCATGTGAATGACCATCACCTCTACTGCTTCCCTAGGAAAGAGGGGTATAGAGCAGAAATGGATTCTGAAACAAAAGAGAGAGATAGAATGAGACAATCAATAAAATGCAATTAAAACTTAAAATTCTGGGGCCTGAAACCCTGTATATTATACAGTATAAAACACAAAATGTTATTATATCAGTATATACTTGAATACTAGAGCATTAAAAGTTATTTCTCTTTAATAAACACTGAATTATATACTGATAGAGGAAAGTAATACTCAAGCTTAAATGTGCAGAAATAATCACCTGAGCAGAACTGCAAGTTCTTATATATTTTCCTGGTCCAGATCTGATGTTCTGATTTGCATTCAGAATGAACTGTATTTTCATTATTCTAAGTGCTGTTGTATTAATACTAAAGGCAATGGTTGGAAAAAAGTTGTTAATGTATTCATGTCTGCACTGTGCCACTGCTTCTGTTTCATCTTGCAAAAACTCAGGTTTGATATGTATTTCATATAATGAGGGAAAATCTCACAAGTAAATAAATAAATTGCAGTTCAGCATCAATAATAGCAAGGGCAGTTACCACAAAACAAAAAAACCAAAACAAAAACAAACAAAAAACCAAACCTGACAAGCAACTATCATCTTTTCTTCTGTAATACAATTAATAAGATTGAAAATAAGATAAATAATTTTGACCCATATTAGTTTTTCAATTTGCCCAGTATTAGTTTTTCAATATTCAGAATATGATCTTGATCTGGACTGAAATAAAATCAGAATTATTTGAATGATGTCACCATAACAAAATATTAAAAAATGGTCATTTTTGGATCAAAACCTAAATTTTACGTTTTAAAAAGTTGAGATGGTCAAGGACAGTGTTTCAGTCTCACTGGCTGAACCTGGCAAATGAAAGAACTTGACCTAAGTAACCCCCACACTACTGAAAAGTGCCTTAACTTCCAGTCTGGAAGGCATGTTATAACTTCAGATGTTCCAGAATGAGGAAATTCTGATCAACTGGCAATAATCAGATTCATCTGTATCAGAGAATCTTTCATCACAGGTTTTTGCTTTATTTTGAATTCTCCCTGTATGAAATATTCTTTCACCAGTCTATTTATGTATTCCTCTAAATAATTTTACAGTATAAATACAAGAATTTGAGATCTTCACCTTTGATAATCCATGGTTTGTTGCATGTGTCCCCTACTGAAATAATTATTTTTAAAAGTTGAATTAGAATTAGAATTTAAATTTAAATCCTTGCAGTTATCTAATCTTCTAAATGCTCTTGTAATATTTTTTATCTTCTTTTACTTGATGGAGTTTAAGTGTAATCTCCTAGTGAAAGTTGGGGAAAAAGGAGAAAGAATCCATGAGTAAATATAAGTAAATAAGTAGTATTACTGATATCTGCTTTCCAACAGATTTGTTTTTTGGATGTTATTTTCAGAATTATAAGACTGTAGTGTTACATCCCAGCAAATCACAAGAGAAGTCTTACATGAAATAATACTGAATAGTTTATGATTTATTAAGCACTAGAGTATCCAAGCAGAAGAAAATGCTTTTTTCTGATGCCTCAGAAGGCAAGACCTCCATTTTCAGCTTTTTCTGTTGTGTTTATAACACAGTTCTGTGTGTATGTATCCTTGATGTCTTTTAGTGAAAAGTAAATTAATAAGAATTTCATCTCCTTTGATGCACATAGGGTTGAAATGGGCCAGTTTTGTTCAAAAGTTAACTGCAGGACACTGGCAGATTAGCAAAGTGATTCCATAGCTTCTTTCCTGTAGGAAGAAAGAGAATGAAGGTATATTTTCTAGCCTCTATGTAGCTTTTGTTTGGCTTTTTTTTAATAATAGTGGCTCTTCACAATGTCAAAAATGTCTCCTGTTCTGGATTTTTTAAAATGTGTTTTGATAAATATAGAAAATCCTAATTTTAATTTCCGCTTTTTCCTGCATTAGTTACAACTTTTGTACCTGATTTTCCCTTGTAAGATTCTTTTTATTACTGTAAAGTAGAAAAGTTCTCTTGTGGATAAAAGGCATTCTACTAGGAAAATATCCCTAATATTGCAGAAAAATAAATCTTCAAATATATTAGGGAAATGAAAGTGAAAATCAGCTTCTAAGTGTAACAAGAACAGGAATTAAACAGAGTCTCTGCAGGAACAAGACACTACTGATGCAACTTTATTTCAAGTTGTAAAAACCAGATGGTTTAACTGAAATCTCTGTGATGTCTATACACGGAATAAATCAGTGCAGACAGGGTGCATCTCCAAACATTGGCCTGAAGAGAAGTTAGAATATGGTAGGTGACTGTCATGTTAGAAAGATTAAATAAATTTTTTAAAGTGTTACAAGTAGTAGGACAATACCATAGAGATTTAAAATATCCCTTATATGAACCATAAATGAACCATGAAATTTAAAAAATCTGATCTCCACACTGATGCAAACTTTTCCCAGGAATAAAAATCTATACTGAAGTGAAGTTAGTTCAGATTTTGTAGAGGTTGTTTGTTGGGTTTTTTTAAAATAACAGTTCAATTTTCCCTTGTACTCGAGGCTGCATGTCTCAGGCAACAGCCAGCCCCAAAGCAAGTTTAATATAGAGAATCACTTCGATTTTTGGATGGTAAGTACTATCACCTAATATTGCCACTCTTAATATCTTTAGCCTCAATTAACTAGTCTCAGAATAGAACATTCATTGCTATTTCTATGATGAAAACCAAAAGTATAGCTACAGTGAATGTATTTACATACTGTAAATTTTCAGAGAAATTAATCTTCAAGCTAAGTATTTTCAACACTTCCTCCAGAAGCATGTTGAAAACGTCAGGAAGAGAAGCAGACTTTCCTATTATGAGGCAAGAAACTGTTATTTTTTTTTCTCTTATTCAAGATTCCTGCTATCTCACTGAATGATAAAAGTGATATAGTGGCAATGTTATATATTTAGCTATGTGTGAGTGACTGTGTGGGAGGATAACTGTCTGTCAAAGAAAGAATTATCCCATACAAATTCTGAAAATACATTTATAAAAAAAAAACAACAAAACAAAACCAAACCAACAAATCTCTTTGCTTTATGGTAGTTAATTAAAACTACAATGTTATTGTTTGAAGTTTCTAAAAAATTATCCATCAGGATATAATTTAACATCAGTAGATTTAATTAATGCAAAATGACTACACAACTTTCCTTTATCTCACTGAAGTAGGATAGCATGCCCAAAATTCAATGTTAATATTATTTTCTTTTAAACATGATGATGATGATATCTTGAGTCTTCTGCTGCTTTTCCAGACAATAACTAATTTTTTTGGTTTTTTTTAACTGAAGATATATTTTTCAATTTCAAGTCTATTTAAAAAAGCTCAGAGAAATGAAAATGGACAATAAATAATATAGAGATTGCTTTTACTTGTATTGCATTTGGTATGTTGCAAGTAGCAGGTGTATAGAGAGACATTACTGAAAAGTGTAACACTGAGGCGTCTCAGTCATTCTCAGTTACTCTCCCCTTTCTTTTAGATACAACCTTCTTCCTTACACAAGCAATGTGGAAGAAAGATGATAGCAGATTTATTATGCTGCAGCACAACCTCACACTTACAAAATCTTCCTGATGAGACAGTTAGATGTTCTTTACAGGATGATGTAAGATGATGACGTAACATAGTGTAGCTCTGTATCTGTATGCCAAGAGCACTGTCTATGCATGAGTGAAAGCCAACATTTATAGAGACCTATAGGGAGAAAAGGTTCCCAGTTTGTGGATTATTAAATCATTTCCCAATGTACACCCAAATGGGAAAAGCTGGGGTCTTTAAGTCACTGCCACAGCCTCTGAATTCATGTCAAAAAATAATGTCTCTTCAGAAAAAATCAAGAATTTGATATTGGGATATAGTGCAACTGATACACAAAGTTCTGTATGTATAGTGACATTTCTCTCTCTACTTCTCCCAAAGCTGCTGAAATGGCCATGGGTGTTCATTACTCATTGAAAATACAACTAATTTGGACAAATGGAAATAGTTTAAATATTTTTCTTTAGGCACTTAATGCATGCTACCAGACATACATAACAGGAAAAATGTATTTTTAATTTGCAAGGCAAAAGTTTCTCAGCTTCTTGGAACAGTTTCATAAACATCAAATCAAAAAAGTTTTCCCCCTTTCCTGTGGATCAAGCGAAAGAGGGCTCAGTGAAGATCAGAACTGCAGCAGAATTTCTGGTCAGTTAATCTTGTTTTCATCCCACAAGACTGCAGTGTTTTCAATCCTGAGATGAGGATTTGAAAAGGGCAGAATGACTGACAGAACTTAAGCCTAAAGAAAACAGATATCAGCTTTAATTTTATCTCAGGTACTTTTTGCAATAGTATTTTTTGTCACTGTTTACAGTTTATTTGCATAAAACCCAAGGTATACAGGGTTTATGGGCTGTGGGTTCAGCTCTAGGAGTTAATTTCTGTTTAGCAAGTCTAACCTGTATACTTCCACTTACTACTTGACACAATACTGGTTCCACTTGTTGGAGCTGTAATTTATAGTAATGAACGTCCAAAAGAAGCACATTTACACATATTCCACTATCAAAAGGCACAAAACAATGTATGTTATCAGAGTGGAGTTTGCTTTTTTGAAAACTGGACAGTCAATGTGTCATATTTTGACAAGAAGAAACAGTTTACAGTAGGATAACCATCACAAGCATCACTGGAATTCAATTTTGGTTTACTTTTAATTTTATGATAGCATACTGAGAGGCTGCATGACACCAGATTGCCATGAGAGAGAGGTGATTGCATGTTATTGAAAAGTAGAGAGTGGATATGAAGAAGAAATATGTCAAAGAACACTTGTGATTTAGTAATCCAGTCTAGGTGGATTCAAGGGAAAAAATGTTTTTTAGTGAATGAAATGAGTTCAAACACCAAGTACAAACACTAGAATAAAAGCTGTTTAGTCCAATTTATTTGCACTGTGAAGAGATTCTGAACAACACCCTGTAGCAGAGTTACAAAAAAAATATGAATATTTATACAGTATGCAATATCATTAAATGTACAGTATTTTTTACAAAAACATCCAGCGTACATGGTTTCAGCTATGCCACTGACCCACGTGTATATACCCAGTAGTGTCTCCACATATCGGCCACCTCATATAGCTAGAAAGCTGTCCCTGCACATGCAAGCACAAGCATCTACTTCAGAATAAGTATATTTATACAAAATCTAAAAGCCTCTGAGTGAGGCACGTCATTCAGTAGCCACAATAGAACACCATTGTTTTGTGAACTTCTTGTGTAATGGCCATTTTCTAATTTATGCAATGAAAAACAGATTTGGAACCTAAATAAGTTGACCCAAGTGACTATGTTATCCAAGTAACTCAAAAAAATTGGAGGTGTCCGATGTCCTGAGCTAGAGTCTACACCTGTCTGCCCCTAGAGCTTGTGCTGCTCCTTGGCTGGGGGAAGACAGGGCAGCAGAGCTGGGCCACTCCAGCAAAGTCCCATCCCAGCACCTCCTGTGGGACTTACTAGACTAGAAACTGATCATGGACTACCAAAAGCAAAAGTTCTTGAACTGCAGCACACCAGAAAATCACACTAGAGGAAAAGTGTTGTTTATCTTACTCTTTTAGTCTTAAACATGCTTCTCCCTACCGCTGGAGAAGCGTATTGGACTGGAAGACTGGAAGGGTCTTTGTTCTAGCACAACGTGAACTCTTAAACACCTGGAGAAATAGATGTAACTCTCTAGACTACCAGTATCTCTGGAAACCTGACTTTGTATCAGTTTCAGTGGATATGGAAATCACTTTGTGGGAAGACAGTATTGGGCCCTCTTCTCTGGGTTAACACTTTGTTCAGGGTTCAGGTATATCTACCTTTACCATAGGTTTTGCTGCAAAACTTTAAGAATGCAATGCTGGTGGTATAAAAATACTCTGATCCTGGCTGATAAAGTTACTTAATTTCTTTTAACTACAGTCCTATCCTTGAAGATGCTTTAAAAAATAAACCAAACAGCAACAATCATAAATAAGATTTTAAAAATTATTAAATATATTGCTTATTTATAGATTAATTCTGTTTATGGATAGAAGATAACTCAGTATGCTTATCTACACATCAGAGAGAAAAAAATAAAGTAGTTATGCAAGTAATAAAACAGGGAAATCAAAGAAATATCTGAAGTTCAACTTTGCAAACAGTAAATTCCTGAAGTAGGCATGAATGAAGCAAGCAAGCAATAAATTCCCTCTCTGCAAAGCTAAGGTCTTTGGGTCAGGAAACTAGTTTTATAAATGCCCATCAAGTACCAGTCATATCTACAGCAATACTAAATAAATCATTTAGCCCTAGAGGAGACACTATTACGGAGAAGGCAATTCCCTTACCTTTTTTCAAGATCAAACTTCACATTGACAACTGTGCAACACGAGCACTTCCAATGGGGTCCTGTATTACCTACAACATTCTTTTGTATGAATTAAAAGCAAATGCTCTCACTGTATAAAAAAAATAAAAAGATTACATCACTGATAAACACAGTGTAGTAGGGTACCACTAAGTTTGATCATAAAAAGAAAAGCTTTTGGAAGTCCTCTTTTTCTTTTCTATTTCAGTTATTTTTCAAATTTTTGTGTAATTTCACAGAGAAGAATGAGTAAGATTCATAGCTCTCTGAATGCTATCATTATATGTAAGTAGTTTTTTTGTAACTCCTTCAGCCACCTCCTAACAGCCTCATTCATATTCACAAATTTAGGATATATATTAAGTAGAGCAATTTTTTCAGAAATTCCTAAGTGAAATTTATTCAAATCCAATCTATAATGCATCTTTAGTCTTTGCTCTGCTATTTAGTAGTGTGCAATATCACTAAAGAATGCTATATTTCACGTTTTGAAATTCAGCAACAGTGTAGAGTTACATGTGTAAAACAAGAGTAGAGAAATTTTTATTCATTATTCCAGTAGTCTTCCTCCCTGTGTTACCTTTGACTTTCTAGGATTTTAGAATAACTTTAAATTATAATTATTAAGGGCAGGAAATTCCAGCAACTTGTGGCAATTACATAGCAGCACTGCAGATGATCTTATACATCTGTGATATTTAGCATTAAGACACTCACGTATTAGATGTTGCCCAGAACTGAGTTTGTACTGCACGTGCATGTTGAATCAGGACACAGAACGGATTTCAACTCTTGCAACACTGTTATCAAGTAACCTTTCAAAGGCATTTCCTTTTATGTCTTTTTCTTTCTGTGGCAATCATGAACAATCCCACTGTAGTCAGGCCTGGATGGGGGAAAAGAGGTGCCTATTTGCTCTGAAGAGATATACAGTCTGGTGAGTAAGGGAGCTGCAAGAAAGTCAATGAATGCAATGATCTTCCTACATTTTAACAGCACTAGATCATGAAATCTCATTTGAACATATCCTGAATGAATTCAGGATAGCTGTGCATTAGTTGCCACTTAATCATCACCAAGGTTAGATAACTGGAAACTGATATTGCTCAGCATAGCTTCATTTTTATTTCAGCCAGCATATGGTAAAACACTACACAGAAGGGATTTCATAGGTTAAATTGCATTTTGTGTTGTAGTCTGTCTCACCTTTTAACAGTCATTAGAAAATTCTTTTAAAATTGAAGATATATACTTAAATTAGAAGAGTTAAAAATATGGGTTAATGGTCTAGATATATTTCAAGCCAACAGAATACATTAATTTTAATGTGGTGAATATTTTGGTAAGAAATTATCCAGAAATCTACATAAAAACTAAGAATCATTTGGAGTTTTCACAAATTCTAATGAGTCGTGTTTAATGTGATTAAAATTATACCACTATCTTTTAGTTCAAGCTGAGATTTTTCCATTTTTAAGAGAGTAGGGTTCTATTATGTATAAGATGTACAGGGAACAATTCAAGAGTTTTCCCATAAGTGCCTGATTCTGAAGTGATTTGCAACTTTAGTCAACCTCAAATTGCCAAAGTGACTGAAAAATATACCCAAGAATATTAGCAGATGACAGCTGACTCTGTGTTCAAAGTATAACTCTTTATCTTATTTCTGGGAAGAAAAAAGGTTTTTGCATGTCAAAATATAAGCTTATACTTGTTAGCACTTAGACACACGCTTCAATTACTTATACCAACCTAAGCATCTAATTTTCCTATTTAAATCCTTACATGTACTGTTTTAAAATAATTTCTTCTGTGACTTTCTTTATATAACAACTGTCTAACACATCAGCAACATATAACTGAGTTGCCAATTCAGTAATCGCGCAAGCTGTTAACAACCACAGTAGGTACAGTACAGGGACTAACAAGAACTAACCTCTCCATCTCTGTCTCTGTGCTTCCTGTATATTTTTTGCTGTTGTTGCTGTTATTTAGTTATATAACTAGTTTGCAAAAGAGGTAAAATGAGAACATATTAAATACTTCTGAGCTGTGTATCATTAACCTGTACATGAAGGAACAGTGAGAAGAGAGAAACCAAACATTTTAAAAGTTACCAAACAGTTTAACACAAATATTCACATCTTTTGCACTTTAAGCCGTAATAGAGTAACACCTTAAGGACAACTATTCTTAAACTCTTGTTCAGGAAATCCTGAATCAAGTAAAAGAAAAGACAAGGCATTGGAGCTCTAGCAGCCCAAGCTCTAAGTAACATCACTATCATTGACATGTGAGAAAGAGACAACCCACCGATGTTTAGCTCCTTTGATAGGATTTACAGCTTTTGACATTTATTGTGACTAACAACACTCATCCACACATATTCTTGCCTATGCTAGACAGAAATGCTAAAAGATACATCTTTTTCATGTTAAAGAAAATTTGAAAAAATGCAGCAACGTATTTTCTATACTTATTTCTCCCAAATACTATGAGGTGAAAAGGATCCTTAGAAACAAATGAAAAGCCTTGTATGTATTCTGGGGGGGTTGCTCATATGTTGTTAAGGGAACACACCAGAAAGAAAACCAGAATCACTTACCTGGATAGGAAAACTCTGAATGTCCTATATAGTTATGTTCTTTTTTTCTCAGACTGTAAGGTAGATTTTTTAAAAAAATCAACAGTTAGAATTTTTTAGCTATTTATTGTTCTCACAGAGAACAATGTAAGGTCCATGAGAATGTGTCAATTTTTGAAATATATCCTCTCTTGTTCGCCTTTGTATAACTTTTACATACTAATATGTATCAAGTTTTCCCAGCTTGCTCTTCTTGTTTAAAAGGTCTGCATATAATCACTTTGATGCCATAATTGGTACTCCCCTGTACTCCAAATCAGATGTGTACAACTCTTACTTGTCCACAATTATGATCCTGTTCAAGACTCTCCTCTTCTTACTGTGAATTTAGAATGAATTCATTTGCTCAGGATTCTTGATTTCCTTTCTCAAGCCTGTATTTTTCTTAGAATTTAAAATCACTCAACTTGAGTAGTTTAGAAACTCAAAAGAATGGTCTTCCACACTAAATAAATAATAAAAGTCTTTTTTTTTTTTTAAGTAAAACATACTAGTCAAACTTACTGGAAAGTCTAAACTTTGTGTCTTGTTTGTATAATGTATGTAACAGTTTAAAAACATCATCACATAACTCCACTTCCTTATGATGTGCTTGGTTTGTGGCAGGTAGTGACACTCATTTATAGCCTTTTTTTTGTTTTGTTCATTGTGTGGTCAAACTTTTTATTAACACATTTATCTTAAATTAAAAACTTGCACAGCTCCTACAAGCCAGCTGTGAGTTAGTGTGTGAGCAGCTGAATGCAGCTTTCTGAAGCAGGAAGTGAATAATAATGCTGCAAAATATTGCTGCATCCAGTTTCTAATTGTTTCCTGATGACTTTGACAGCTGCAAGATATAAGATAATAGACCCTACACAGCTGGTTATTCTCTAGATTTATTACTCATTCCCTTTGATCAATGAGCTTTATAGTCTTTCTGAGAGTTGCCTTTTTCTCTATGAAAATTGCTGCTCTGAATTCTATTGTTCCATTTATTATATTAAATATATATGGAAATAAACACAATTATAAATAAACCAGAAGACTTATTTATGGTCCTGCCTACACTGGAGAAATCTGCATATTGGTGATTGAGATGTTTCTGTAAATGCAAGTAAAACCATATTCCTGAAAATGCACAAGAGTATTTACCAGGAGAAGATTACTGTTCAACTGCAGTGTGATGGATCAAATATTATCTGGTTTGGTTTTGTGAAGACAATTACCCTGCATATCCAATGGAGTAATAGACCAAATTGCATCCATGTAATTAGTTGGATTTGATTTTCTCATCTGCCCTGCTGCAAATTCTCTAATGTAGACACGTTCTTCCCTGAAAGTTGCATAGCTTTCTGTTTGGTTCTGCTGAAGTACATTTCTTACTAATTCTTACTTACTGATACTAATGTCCAATTCAATATTTAGCTAAGTTCTGCTATTGCTTGCAGTACTCCATAGAACAATTACCAATGAAAATTTCCAAAATGAACACTACGAAAGTACATATAAAGGGACATTTTCACAAACTATTGCATGGAAGATTCATTGCTTATTTACCGTGACTCACTAAGATGCTGAAGACAATATAGGATATGGTAATAGCATTTATCATTCAAGCAAAGTGTAGATAAACTAAATAAACTATGATCGACGAAAGCAATGCAGTGAGCACTATGTGGCAAACATTTGGGTGGCAATGATTCAACATTTACCTGTTCTGCACCCCTGTTGTCTATGAGGACATCCAAGAATACTTCTCTCAAATGCTTCTGAAGTTACCCAGCTTTCTCAAATTCTCCTGTTGTACTAAAACAGGAGGGAATAGTTACAGGTTTCATTAAATCATCTGTTTTTCCAGTTCTTGCTCAAAGTTTACACTAGGACAGAATACTGTAGTTCTGATTTATTAACTTTGACTTTTTCAGTATTTAACGCTCATAATAAAAAATATAACAGTGGAAAGGTGCCTATTTAGGTACATAAATATTGATGAATTCAGAAACTGTGAGCTTTCCTTGGCTCACAATATTAAAGCAGCTGTCTAGCCAAAAGAAACTGAATTTCAAGTACTGGTCTTCTTTTTCTTCTTAATGGAGATAGACTCAGTACATTAAGCCAACTTTTTTTATTTGCAAATGGTTTTTTATACAAAGACTACTTATCCCTGTGGCAGATGGATGATGAATATTCCTCAATTTGGAATTTAATTTTAGTACACTAAACATCCAAATTAGCATTAAACCTCTTTCTCTTTTTACAAGTTTTACTCAGCATTGAATATTTTGCATAAATTATTTTAACCCTAGTAATAATTGGAATCTCCAGGGATGCTTGTGTTATGAACCACACTCTGCAATGTTTTTTTGGTTTGGACATCTGTCTGCATTTCACAATGTATTTTTTATTCTCAACCAAATGCAGAGATTTAAATGATTTTTTAAAGTAAACCCTGAGGATAAGTAATTTTGTAATATCAAGCTGATAGTCTTGCACAGCTCTCATTCACAAAAAAAATCATGATGTCAGCATATTATAGACTTGGAGAAAATGCTTCTGCATGCATTACAGGCAATTTATTGATTTTAAGCTTGCCTTTATAAGTAATTAATGAGCTCTGATTTCACTTTATTTTTTGTATGAGTAATTTATAAAGCCAAATTTCTTAATTCTCCTGACATACTTTAAGGTTGAATCCATTGCAGTCAGTTCTTTAAAAGCTTTTGTGAAATAGCATGCAAGAAAAGTTAGTTGAACTTTCATTTTCTTTTAGTTTTGCCACCCAGAAATAACGGGTAATGAACGGTTTGAAGAAAAAGTGATACTCTACCAGATCATGTCAGCTCTTTTAAGAGGCAGCTAAAAATGGATCACTCATATGACTTTATAATGTCATGTTCATAATGATCAGATCATTTTTAGAAATTATCAACAATTTTTTTTTAAATCCTTTAAATTTTGCTGTGTCATGATAGTGTATTTTCCTATTATAACATATGAAACAGCCCAAGTTTGCATGAGTGATGAAACCAAGGTACATGAAACAGAAACTAAGATGTTAGCAGAGTTCAATTTTTTCAAAAAGAAGGTAGTCCAACAACCATTTGCTCCACAGAAAGAAACTAGCAGAAGGTCTACATGACTCTTTGCTCTGGAGATGAACAAGGGGAACTGGCATGTATTCTCATGCTGTACCTGTGGACCACAGGCATACATCATATTTTATGGACTGCATTCAGCATACTTAGTCTAGAATTTTGTTGGTTTTCCTTCTGTTTTACCTCTCCCCAGCTCTTTGTTTAGAAACAAAGACAAATAAAATTATCCTATACTGCTTTTCTTAAAGTTCAGAAAGTTTAAATTTTGGTCCACCTCCACTTCTGAGCCTTCCAATGACAGACCTGCTCTTCTTTCCACTGTCTCCTTGTGATTCAGTTGATTGACTGAGGTTTCAGAGGCACAAGTTAACTGTGCAGATTTCTCAAACTGGAATTTATCATCATTTTTCACTGGATATTTTGAGATGTCTGACAGTTTCAGTAAGCAGAAATCTGTTGACACATTTGTTCTAGAAATGAGCCCTTTATTATTCTATGCTTTAATCCACTTACTGTCTCTATACAGAAGTTCCTATACAAATGAGAACAAAACAGAGGAAACAGAACATGCATATACTTTCTAGGAAAAAACAAAACAAAAACAAAACAAACAAACAACAACAACAAAAAAAATCAGTCTCTCATAATACTCTTAAATAACATTATTTTCTGTACAGTTAATTTTGAATTTTCCTTCCATAACTCCTCAGAAAAAGCAGCAATTTTATAATTTCACCATTGCTTCATCTTAGGAAATGAATAAATGGTTTGACATTCATTAGAATCTCAGCACTTGAGGGAAAATCATTGGAAAATAGTGTATACATAGCAGAAGTAATCCTCTGTTTCTGGTATCACTGGTGGATGGATGCTTCTGTTCTTCACTATTGATGTTTTTAGAGTTAATGACACATTTTATTTGAATAATGGACTATGCCCTGAAGTTTTTGATAATGCAGTAATATGGTGAAAGCTGAAAAACCAAAGAGAAGGATGAGATGCTCAGAAACATTTTTAGAAACAAACACAAAGCTCTCAAAACTTCGGGGCAAGGAAGATGAAAGGGGCTAAAGGAGCTATTTTCACTGGCCTTGCTTTTCTGAAGAACTTAACCACTTCCAAAGATTTACCTTTCTTCAAGAAAAGATTCTAGAAATAGAACAATGCATATAGCCCAGGGATTATTACTCTCAATGCATTTGATTCTAGAGATTGCATTTTAACATCCTGCTTTAAAAAGAATCTAGAACTTTTTTGTTTCACTGTGTAGTTTCATTCTGGAGCACTAGCATATCTTTTGCTGAGTTACTTTACTGCTAATTCAAAAAGGTTACTTTAGCAAATCTAGCCCTTATATATCTGATTAGACCGTTTTAGTATTTTTTTTTTCACTAGTAACTTCTTGAACATGGATGATAGTAGCTATCACACAATTCTCTTTCCAGCCTCTGTTTTCTCAAAATTTCTGTTTGTTATGTACAAAACCACTGACAAAAACTGTTTTCATTATCAGCTATAAAGTTCCATTTTTTCACCTGCTCATTCTAAGCCCATTATTGGCTGTTGATTTGTAAACTTAGTTTAATATTGTTTTGTAAAGAAACTGTATTGGTTTCAATTTATCTACAATAGTCAATCATTAAAACAACTTTCACATCTCTTTGGAGACCATCTGACCATACTAACATCAGTGGCAATTTTCTGCTTCAAAGATCTGGACAGTCATTTATTGATTTCCGAACATCCAATGCTTAGAAGTCTGGAATTCCAAGCATGATGAGAATAAATTCATTACCTGGTCTTTCCCTGAACTTTTTTCTCAGTCTTCATTTGAGCTAAATATATTCAGCATGACAGCAGTTCAAGAAGGCTGTGATGAATAGTAAGGTACAACTGGTGAAGCTGCATTTGGTTTTACTACTCCCCTATACCTGTAGAACTTTCCAATAACACAGGATAAAAGGAAACATTTAAATTCATAAAATAGAAAATCTCTAAAACTTATCAACATCTCAGGTAAACCAGACTGATGAAACATTAAAATGTAATAAACTGAATCAGGACTAAATGAAGCTTAAACATTTGAGAAAGCCAAAGCTTGTGCTTAAATGTAAAACACCCTACAATCTTTCAATATATACAGAATATACTGAGCTGGAAGATGAAAAAATGTATGTGTAATGTAATAGAACTGATCAAAATTGGAAAGCAACATAGAAAAATCTCCGGTCTATCAAACACCTTATCACCCTCAAATGCACATGCACAAGCACAATATAATTGACATCAGATGAAAAAAAAAAGAAGATAAAAAATGAAGTGTTTAGTTCCTAGAGGTTAAAAAAAAATGAAAACTCTGAAGCGTCTGTAATATTTTTACTGTCTCACACATACATTAAACCCATCCCTGTACTCTAAAACATTTTGATATTTTCCACTGTGGAAATACTAAGCTTTTTTGTAATGTTCTCTCAAGATGGTTTGTAAGTTTGTCATAGTTGCATAAATCTTGCAATACAATTAATTGAGCTTCTTGCACAAAATGGAAGAACTATTAAATGTGATTAAAGACATAATAAAAGTCTTTATTTTCACGTTCTGATAGGTAGAGCTCTTCAGCTTGTCAAGCCTGTTTCATTGCTTTACGCTCATCAAGGCGTACTGAATGTCCATAAAAGAGAGATGACAGATTTTCACTGATTTTCAATTTTCACTGATTTTGAAATAATATATTTCCTTGGCTTGTTCATTCCTTATCCACACAAACCAAGTTTTCCCCTTCTTAATACATTGTCCCTCATTAATGTCAATTAAATGCATTATTTTTTCTCTGTGTCTTTGTCCGTAAGGCTTTTGTATCATAAATGTGGTAAGAAACTGGACTGTCTTTCATGCACTGACCAGTACTATGTCCTCTCTTATTAGATAAAAAAGATAAGTGTAAAAAACCACCCAGAGGAAATGCATGCATGTGGTGGATTTGCCATTCCCTTTGTTTTCAACACTAAGTGAAGATACAGTTTCAATATTCAACTTGATTTATTAAAAAAAAAAAAAAAGATGTTATCACATCTCCAATCTGATAGTTTTATTATCTACTTTAGGCAAAGGTACTTAGCCATTGGCACTGAGTGAACTCATAGCAAAAAAACACTAATCAGTCAAGTTTTGGGCATGATTATCCTGTATTGCATTGGAAATACTTCTTTTTGTTTTCTGATAGCTTTACTTTGCAATTTCAGAGTTCTGGAAGTTGAATATTAAATTCATTTTAATGATCATAAACAAGCAGTCATGAACTGAAATCCATGGGTGTCTGCAGAGGCTGAAATGACAGAATATTTTGATATGATGGTGTCTCCATGATGTATATAGTTAAAACAGAGGGAATAGAAACTGCAATCAGATTATGCAAAATAATTTTTAAAATTAGTGACAAAATAAGAGAATTTATGTGATGATATTAATTAACAATTCACATAAATAAGCTTCTATTTTCTCTTCCAAATATATGCTACAGATTATTTTTAAGGATGCTTAACACACAGAGAATTTAAAATGAATATATGAGAACTCAGTAGGACTGAAAGTGAGTCTATGTGCTTATGTGCCTAAATCTGAATTTAAATGCTAATTTTAGGTACACAAGAAGTCCTAACAAACTATGAGAAAAATTGGCTGTGTGGTCCTTGTGTTTATGACTCATTCACTTGGCATGTCTGATGACCAGCACAGAAAGCACTTGGAACTTGAGGGACAGAAGTGAAAATTTTGGGTATCTGCTACTTTGCTTGCAAAGGAGACTTGGCAGTAATACCCAGTCCTGGGGATGCTCAGGACTCCCACACTACCTAACTGGATATTCCTAAATGTCATAGGTATATTATTGTTTCTGAATTTACCTGGAAGCACCTTGAAAGTAGATCAGCTCTGTACTAAGTCAGTAGGTAAGGCCCAAACTTCACAAACTGCACATTTTTTAATCTTTAATATTGCATATTTTTACTTAATTTTCTGTTTCTTGTCTGCGTACATGCCATTCTTATTCTCCTTAACTGATGCTGATTTTCTAAGAATGGGAAAATATTTGTGTTACGGTAGTTGTTATAAAGGGAATTCTCTTGATACTGCCACTAATCTCTTTCCTTGGTGCAACACATGCCTTCGTTGCCCATGGAGTCTGGATGTGGAAAATGATTTGCCTTGGTAAGCTTCCTGACCATCTCCCCTGCAGTTCAATATGACTTTTCAAATGACACTTCTCATCTACAGTAAATCATGACTTCTGTGTACATTTATCCTTAAGTAGTGGTCTTCTCCCTAACTTTCTCCATGACTGGGTTTTTTCTTGGTGTGTGACTTATGAAATAAGTTGTCAGGTGACAAGTGGAACAGCCTTGACAGACAAAGCATGTATTTGGAAAGAGAAGGCTGATAGATACCAGCAGCTATCCTTTTGCTTCATTGTATAATTCCTTTTGTTTAATGCAAAACATTTGCTGAAATTCTGCAAAATTCAGTCATAAAGCAAAATTATTATCACTTAGTATGCCATGGTTTTGTGTTGTTTGGACTATATAATGTGATCAAGAACAAAGAATGATACAGGTTGAAAAGCCCATTAAGGCCACTGAAGGAAAAAAGTTGAAAAATTATTTTCTCCAGCTTTTGTCACAGCAAAAATCAAGACAAAATAGCCCATAACCTGACGAAAGAAAGCAAAACCACTGGAAAGAGCATCATCAGCATTTCTTAACCCACTCTACTGTGGAGACATGTCACAAAAATGAGGGAACCGCTGCTGGTATCCACGAGCATCCTGCTTCAAAACAGCAACTCTAAACTTTTTTTTAATGGTAAACTTTTCCTACTTTACCACAGACTCATTCATGATTGAACAATGTCCTTTTTTCTTATGACAAATACCCTGCTAAATTGGAGAGGCTTACTGTGTTACAGTATTCATTTTGTCACTGACATTTGTTGTGAAATTTCTGTAATACTCAGTCCTTTTTTTGTGATTAGGCCTACATTTGTTAAACTTTCCATTCTTTGACTCGATAAGCCTTCTACTGATATCCAGCAGTCACAGTTGCAATGTAAGATTTTGGGATGTGGACTAATTTAATCATCTATCTTTTGACACTGCAATCACTTACTATACATTTATTTAAAAATATACCCTGTTCATATCTATTTCAAGGCCTAACCATTTGTCATCCCGGTTTTCTACTGATCTGATTCTTTGTTTAGTTTGCAGTTTTTTCTTGTATTTAACCTAAAACTCTACTCCTGCAGCTGTGAGGCAGAGTTATCAGGTATCGTTATTTCAAGAACCATTCTTTATTTCATCCACTGATTGCATAACTAATGGAAAGGAAGAATCAATATTTATACAGCAAGATTAAGCAAAGTCAACTGAAAGCAAGTTCCAATTGCAAATCCAGCCTGTAATAACCTTTTCTTCTACAGAAAATTGGTCAAAACGAAAGGTAAATGTTTTCATATTTTGTTGCCACTGACCCCTTCACCTGAAATAAAAGTTTGAGAGTGTACTTAATATCAATAAATATTAATATTAAAATAAAAAATAAAATTAAAATAAATATTAATCCTCATTCAAGGGCATTAGTCTGCAGTTTTTAAGATGTTTGGGTTATATTATATGCAGGGAGATCTTAGAATATTATGGCAAGCAAACTCTGGCATGGCGCTTAAATTGCCACATAAAGCCTCAGCAGAATTCACAAGCTTCTAGACTGAGAGGGGCTGCAGCACGAGGAGACCTTTATTGCAGAGATCTGGTGGTATGTTCGGAGCTGCTGGGAATATTACAGGACAACATCACAAGCATGTATTGGAACTGGAAATAAACACAGAAATTCTTAGACATGAAAATGAAGACAGAAAAAAATTGCAGAGGAGAACAAGTTAAATATGGTCTTAGATCTTCCACTTTTCACTTTGATTACTGAAGTACTTAGCTATGAAAAACCAAAGAGTAGAAATCAACTACATAGATTGCCAGTCTCTACATTAGTCATTATCCACAGATTTTGCACTCCATGAAGTGAACTGAGAAGATTGAATTGAAACAGAAAAGAAATGTTAATGTACAACTTATTACAGCTCACAAATAAGGAATTTATTCATTGCTCAGTGCAAACTGTCAAATATAACAGCAAGAAATGGGGCCAAAGAAGATAATTTCAGTATGGCATCTATGAACAAGAAATACTGTCTACTGTAGAAGCTATATAAGTATACAGTAATATCAGTGATAACAGGATTGATGTAATAACATCATAGTAATTAACATAACATAGTTATCGTAGTTATGAAGTGGATTACTGGACTATGTCAGTAAATTAAATAGCACTGTTTTCCAGAATTCCATGTTTAAGTTAAAATAAAAGACTGAAAGTACAACAAAAGGTTTGCATTATGCTATTAATGTACCAGTGCCACTTTCAATTGAGAAAACAATGAGAGATTTTTTTGTAAGGATCATGGACCTGAGGCTTCAGAAACATGAAGACATTGAAATAATTCTGATAGATCTTTTCTATAAGACTGAAAGGGGAATTCTCCACTCACTGACTAATTACTTCCAAGGCAGTAAAGAAATTGTATGCAGAAATAAACAAAAGGATAAAAAAAAAAAATAATAAAATATTTTAAACTTTGTTTTAACATAGAAAACATCATGTCACTACTTTTTTGAACAGTATTCCATTTACAGGTTATCAACAGACAAGATTAATATTTTTGAATGGACATTTGCATGTCTCCTTGTGGTGGGTTGACCTTGGCTGAATGTCAGCTGTTTACCAAAGTTGCTCTATTGCTTCCCTCCTCAGCTGGAGAGGGAAGAGAGAATATAACAAATGACTCATGGGTTGAGATAAGGAAAGAGAGAGACCATTCAGCAATTACCATCATGGGCAAAACAGACTTGACTTGGGGAAATTAGTTTAATTTATTACCAATCCAGTCAGAGCATGATAATGAGAAATAAAACCAAACCTTAAAATACCTTCCACACCTTCCTTCTTCCCAGGTTCAACTTCACTCTCAGTTTCTCCACCTCCTCTCCCCAGCAGTGCAGTGGGACCAAGAATGGGGGTTGTGGTCAGTTCATCATCCATTGTTTCTGCCACTCCTTCCTCCTCAGGAGGTGGATTCCTCACATTCTTCCCCTGCTCCAGAGTAGGGTTCCTTCCAGAGGAGACAGTCCTCCATGAACTTCTTCACTGCAGATCCTTCCCACAGGCTGCAGTTCTTCATGAACTGATTCATCATGGGTCCCTTCCCTGGGGTGCAGTCCTTCAGGAACAGACTGCTCCAGCATGGATCCCCCACAGGGTCACTAGTCCTGTGAGCAAACCTGCTCCACCATGGGCTTCTCTCTCCATGGGTCCACAAGTCCTGCTAGGACCCTGCTCCCACATGGTCTTCCTGTGGGGTTGCAGCCTCCTTTGGGCACATCCACCTGCTCTGGCAGTGTGAGTTCCTCCACAGGCTGCAGGTGGAGATCTACTCTACCATGGACCTCCATGGGCTGTAGTGGGACAGCTTGCCTCACCATGGTCTTTATCACAGACTTCAGGGGAATGTTTCCTCTGGTGCCTGGAGCACCTCCTCCTCCTCATACTTCACAGACCTTGTTGTCTGCATAGTGTTTCTCTCACATATTCTCACTCCTCACTTTGTCTGAATTTTCCATTGTACAGTTTTTTTTCCCCTTCTTAAATATGTTATCACAGAGGTGCTGCCACTGTGCTGATGGGCTCAGCCTTGGCCAGCAGTGGGTCCATCTTGGAGCTGGCTGGCATTGGTTCTATCAAACATGGGGGAAGCTTCTAACAGCTTCATACCAAAGTCACCCCTGTAGCCCACCCTGTTACCAAAACCTTGCCACGTAAACCCAATACATTCATATATTACATAATGAAGAAAAATGTACTATAAGCAATCAAAATGTATCTTTTTTCATTATACAGGCTCCAAAGTCAAGATATTAACATCCAAAAATTTCAGAATTACAGAGACACATTCCTCTTTATCAATTTCAAATATTCACTGTTGAGGCATGATCTGTAACCATGATGACTCTTGGGAAAATAAAGACAAAGTGTAAGACACAGGCATAGTGAAGAGGGAGGAACATCTGGAATGGATTAACACTGAAGCTGAACATAAAAAAATTCACTAACAAAATCTATGTCTATAGATTCTCTCAAGGCCCACATAAAACCAGAGGCACACCAGCATTTCCATCACTGTAATATCAACTGCAAGCTGTTGGCAGAGAGTTCACTCAGAGAGACCACTTGGTCTTGATCCAGGAATATTTCAGCTGAGAACTTGTAACACTGAACTGCATCCTACTCCTAGATAGGTGTGCTTATTGAAAAAAAAGAGAAAACACTCAATGAGGAGCAACTCTATAGTATTTAACACTTACAACCAGCTGAGGCCAGAAATAACAGAAAGTAAGTAGTCTTCTCACCCATGGACATTTTGGTAATCAGAAATCAGAGACAAAGCTCTGATTCTATGTAATCTCCCACCAGCCAAGTTCTCAGTGGGTTTATTCTTTTCAAGGGACTCCCTACCGCCTCAATGAGAAGCAATTATGTAAGAGAATAGCATTATCCCATATGTGCTGAGGCTGGGCAGATGAACTTATCAGAATTTAAATAAGTACTTCAAAATTTACAGAGAGAAATGATGCAAAACATATCAAACTCCATTCTCAACTGAGTTCATACAGTTTCACTTTTCTTGTCATCAACAGACACAAAAGTGAGCAGAGTTGATACTTTATAACCTGGCAGAGAGATGTGCTTTAATATTTACAGTGTCACTAATTACTTCTCTGTAGAGAAGTAATTATTTTAAGCTTACTAGGTTCATCTTTTTAAAATTTGATGAAAAAATTGACATCAGAATTCTACATATTGTAGAGCAAAAGGATGGTTTAGGAGATAATCACTTCAGGAAACTTCTGACACTTTGCCATGGTAATTTCTGTTTCTTATTTCTGTTAGGACCTAATCAATAACTCAGTGAGTGAGTGATAACACAGAGAATGAGAAGCCTATGGTTTTACTTTATGAAGAAAGCAAGCATTCACAAATGTGTATTCCTGAAAGCAAGAGTGTTGTAATGTTCAAATATGCCAAATAGTATCTCTGGGCAGAGCACAAAAAGCAAAAACTACTTATCCCTAGCAATTACAGAAAATTACAGAAAAAATCCTATAGAAGTTCATCAATATATTTTAAGGGACAAATCAAGATGTTCTTTTATTTCCAGAAATGGGATATAGACAGGGGAAGAAATGCTTTTAAATTACTACAGTGGAATAACAGATATGTGGAGAATACCGTATGGAGATAAACCACTAATTATGCAAATACTGAGTAAAGGCATATATGCAATTCCATCGATACAAGAACCTAGTCAAAAGCACTCTAAATATATTAACCCTCCACATTTCAGTATATTTTACTTTGGATCTATTTGAGCATATATTTTTGCAACAGAAACTCTGTTCCCAGTTAGCAGATTCAAAGTAAATGAGAAAAAAATCAGGCCAGTTTCTGCTCCTTCAAACTGTGTTTTATATTTTGATACTTCTTTGAATTATAGTAGGCAACAGGAAGAGCAACAGTGGTCAATTGATATTTTCGGGCTCTTGTTGACAATTTACACACAGGGTTAAGATGGATTTTTTTTTAAATGTTATTGGTTTATAAAAGTTATTCATACTCTTCTGAAAGGTGGAAAAGTCAGAAAAAATGTATGTTACTTCTTCAAAGAAAAAAAAAAAAGAAAACACAGACAAGCAAAACCTATTCTTTTTGGCTAGTGAAGACAGTATGCATATTTTCTTCATGAAGTTCTTGTAATACATTTTTAACCTGGATCCTGATGAAAAATAGGCTTATGCAATTAGTATCTTTCTGTGTGACTGTATCATCTTTGGGTTCCCTGGTAAATTAAATCAAATCAAATTAAGCACTGTAGGAAATTTCAACATATGATTACAATTCTACAAGATTCCTGAGAAATTTATGGGTGCATAGACAGAAATCCAGTTATCTGGCTGATGTAGTTGTTAAGCCACTCTCAATCATATTTCAAAAGTCATGGCACTCAGATGAAGTCCCTCACTGTCTTGAAAAAGGGAAACATCATGCACATTTTTTAAAAGAGTTAAAAAAGAGGACCCTGAGAATTACTGACCAGTCAGCCTAACTTCTATGAGGTGTACAATCATGGAGTAGATCCTACTGGAAGTTACATTGAACCATATGGAAGACAGGGAAGAAATTGGAGACTGCCAACAAGGCTTCAACAATGGAAAATTGTGCCTGACTAACCTAGGACTTTCTCCAATGCAGTGACTGCATCAGTGGAGAAGGAAAGAGTTGTTCATGTCACCCACTACAACTTATGTAAAGCCCTTGATATGGTCCACCGCAGCATTCTTGTAATTAAATAGGAGAGAGACGGGTTTGACAAAGGGACTTTTAGACGGACAGGGAACTGGCTGGGTAACTACGTCCAGAGAGTTATAGTCAATGGCTCAGTGACCACATGGAAACCAGCAATGAGTGGTGTCCTTCAAGGTCCTTACTGGGACCAATATTATTTAATATCTTCATCAATGACATAGTGGGATTGAGTGCACCCTCAGCAAGTCTGCAGATAACATCAAGCTGATAGGTGTAGTTGATTCACTTGAGGGAAAGAATGCCATCCAGAGGGACCTTGACAGGCTTGAGGAGTAAGCTCACGTAAACTTCATAAAGTTCAAGTGCAACATCCTGCACCTTGGTCAGGGCAGTTCCCAATAGCAATACAAACTGGGGGATGGATGGATGGATGGATGGATGGATGGATGGATGGATGGATGGATGGATGGATGGAGAGCAGCCCTACAGAGAAGGACTTGGAGATATTGGTGGATTAAGAATTGGACATGAGCCAGCAGTGTGTGCTTGCAGCCCAGAAATACAATCATATCCAGGGTTGCATAAAAAGAAGCATGGCCAGCAGGGCAAGGGAGGTGATTCTCCACTTCTCTGCTCTGGTAAGACCCTACCTGGAGTATTGCATACAGCTCTGGGGCAACCAGCACAAGAAAGACATGGACCTGTTAGAGCAGGTCCAGAGGCAGGCCACAAAAATGATCAGAGGATGGAAAACCTTTCCTGTGAAGAAAGGCTGATAGTTGGGCTTGTTCAGCCTGGAGAAAAAAGATTGCGGTTTTTCAATACTTAAAAGGACCTTATAAGAAAGATGGTGACTTTGTACTAGGGCCTATACAGGACAAGAAAGAACAAGGACAAGACACAGGACAAGAGAGAACAGTTTTAAACTGAAAGAGGGTAGGTAGATTTACATTGAACATAACTACTGTTCTCTGAAAAAAATTTATATATTTTCTTAAATGTGAAATATTGCAGGATAAAGAATGACTTTAAGTAAAAATCTATAAAATTATAACTTGAAAGGAAGAAATATGTCAGATGTTATACTAGATTGAAATTATTGCTTTGTATTATTCATACTGTTTTATATATTGCTATGTATTATTTTGGAGTAAGCAACATCAGCCTGATTGCTAAAGAGGTCATGTTTTCATTAAGGCACCTACCACTTTAAATCCTTTTCAGAGTGGAGTGGAAGTTTCCATAAAATTTAAAGATAAAGGGTTTTTGGGGCAATTTACTCTGGATGAAGAGCCAAGAAATTCTAGAAGATAAAATTATGGTTCAGGTTATCTTTCTGTATACAGTCAAAATTCATCAGTGATCAGCCTTCTAACAGTAACCCTATGCATGGTCACTTTCTCTGCATCATAATACTGCAGGTGAAAGACTGCTCTAAATTACAATACCAAAAAATGGCCATTTCCTTGGCACGTAATAGTATAAGCAGTTCTCATGATGAACTTCAGACATCTCTTTAGATTAACAAGGAAAATCTATCCGAAAACTAAGATGAATCCAAAATATGCTTTAGATTTATCCTAAAGACTATGTACAACGTATCTGTGAACCGCTGATAGCTACAAGTTTGTCAAGTATGAAAAGTTCTCTGACCAACCAGCATTTTTTTCCAGGTTTTTCCTTCTCCCTAATTGTTGTTGCCTTTAGCCACTGATCCAAGACGTTCTCTATCTTTTGTGGTTCAGAGCTGAGACCTCTGCTGGAGCCATCTCCATGATCAGAAGAGTTTTGTACAAGATCTGTCAGTATCAATACTCAGATCTCTACATCCTGTAACAAAAAGCAAACCTTGATATCCATCAGCCAGTAAAACACCACTCAACAAACTCAAATTGTTTCTGTCATGCTACTATACTCCTCACTTACCAAGTTTCATCTTTAAAGGATTTGTGTGATTGCCCATAAAGACACTGGTTCAACCAGTGGAGAAGAGGAGGCTGATAGACCTCATTGCCCTCTACAGCTACCTGAAAGGAGGTTGCAGAGAGCTGGGGATGAGTCTCTTTAACCAAGTAACAAGCGATAGGACAAGAGGGAATGGCCTCAAGTTTTGCCAGGGAAGGTTTAGACTGGATATCAGGAAGCATTTCTTTACGGAAGGGGTTGTTAGACATTGGAATGGGCTGTCCAGGGAGGTGCTGGAGTGCCCATCCCTGGAGGTGTTTAAGAGTAGGGTTGACTTAGAGCTGAGGGATACGGTGCAGTCGAGAACAGTCAGTGTTAGGTTAATGGTTGGACTAGATGCTCTTCAAGATCTTTTCCAACCTAGATGATTCTGTGATTTTGTGAAAAATACATTCTGCGACATTCTACTATCTCAAAAGTACATGTTTTAATTAGTATGTGTCCTAGTACATGTCCTAATTTGTAATTGCTGATACATTTACATAAATATTTGGATTTTTATTCTCTCATTTAATGTTAAAATTATCAATCATGTCTTTTTTTTTTTTTTTTTTTTTGAAGCTGTGGTTAAAATTGTTAAATTAGTACCGAGGTTAAAGTTTTAAACTTCCACTTCAATCTTCCTTTTTTTTTTTTTTTGACAAATGTTACCTACATCCACAAAATCAAGAACATCAAGCACACAGATTAAATATTGGTTCTAACATATTTGGGGGAAAATAAAAGAGAAAATACGAAGGAGGATAATTTACCTACAGGCATTATAAAAACCTGAACTCAGCCAGTAGATATAATGTAATTTGTGTGTATTTAAACACATATTTCTGCTCCAGTAGTTATGAATTTATTAAAGGAAGCAGTCTCTTCAATCACAGACTACTAATGGTATTGAAATACCTAACTTTCATTGATATCAACAGTCATTAAGCTTCTAAATATCTTTGGGAATCTGTGCTTCAATTCAGTGACAGAGATATGCTTCCTTTGCTTGGAAATACCCAGCCTAAATTAAAAGCAGTTTGCCAAGCCATTACAGTCACCAGGTCTTCTACGAGTTCTGCTGAAAAGTTAATCAGAAGGGTACATAACAATTCCATACCTATTTTTTGTGCCTTTGAAAATGTCTTATATCCACAAAATCATTTTAGTCATTTGAGAACAGATCCTCATAAAGAAAGAATAGTCAGAAGAAAATAAGTAGTGGAAATTCTTCCTCATGCATCTTCGCACAGCTTAAACACAGTAGAAGTGTGGAAATAGTGTTTTACAGTAAAGTTTTTTAAGTGGGCACAAGACCTACATGGAGATTGACCTAACTATGCAATCTTCTAATTCTAAATCTATAGAGGATTCTGTCAGTAGAAACTGGTCATTTAAACTTACTTTATTTTTTCCCCTTGACTGTGGCTAAGCTTGTTTTTCTTTTCAGGGAAAAGATCTTATCAAAATGGTTCTTTAATATTTGAGCTGCTGACGGTGGGATCTGGCTCCCTCTACAGGATCCTTTTTCCAAGAACTATTTTTAAAGCCAGCATCCAGTGGAGGGTTATCTTCAAGATTTCAACATGATTTGTTATTAAGCCTATGAAGTATTTCCCATTCTAAGAAACTATTTTCAGTTGCTTATTACTTAGCCAAGTTAGCAATCCAGCCTCTGGTGAAGGTTTTCACAGAGATTATCTATATCAGGTGAATTTCAGATAAAGTTTTAGCTAAAATTATGTAACTATTCACAATTACATAAAAGGCTGTATCATGAGGTCATCATGCAAGATGAGAAAACTGGCATTTCATGGATAATCTACCTTGTTTTCTTCAAATTTATATCCTTTTAAAGTACTCCATAGAGTACTCCATAGAAGCCATCATTGTATTTATCATTTTTGCCAAATATGCAGCAAAGTCATTTTAGTTTCTGAATCCTTGAATGACTGTTAGCTATTTTTATGAATGAGTTCATGATAATCACAGCAATTGCATGGAAAAATGGTGCCTTTTCACAGGATTTGTGGATAACAGAAGCTCTTGCAAATTAAAGTTCCTTCAGGAAATCTCTGAGATGACAAAAGGTTTAAGTGAACTCCCACTGCCTCAGAAGTGATTTAAATATCTAATTCTGTTATCAAATAATTAGAAGAATTTAATATTGTAACAATTTCTAATAATGTGTGAATGGTAGCGTAAGCTTTGACTAATGCAATTTAAAATAGATTGTGTGCTGTCCTCAGGAACAACCTGCTTGCTACTCCTGAGTTGCATACAGAAGTGATACTGCCCTAGCACTACGGCATTAGGATATATTGTGTAATGGAACAAAGTCACCAAAAACTTATGCAAGCTCTAAGCAGACTTCCATGAAGAGCACACACATTATCAGTAAGAGGAAACTGATGGTGGAAAAGTCAACCAACTGGCTTATGATTACAGCTCTCTAAATCGACTGATTTCCAAATTTTCAAAGGCCTGTAGTTAATAAATGGAATTTCATGTTTAATGCATTTGAGATGTCACGTCCCATTCAAATAAGGGAGTCAAGTGACTTAGATTTGTAAATTGTTTCTCTCAGGCTGTTCTTCTCATTCGTCGTTTCAGGGAGCTACAAGTCATCTCTCACATGAGGTCCACCTGCATCTGAGTCTTACAAAAAACCCCTTAAAATTACCTGCTTACACATAGTATTAGTACCTCTTCATAGTTTCTATATCTATTTGTACAAAACTGCCATGGTATTAAAGAAATTTGTTGATGACCCTTTGAGATAAAGAGGGGGAAATAAAACACTTGTCTTTGTCCTTGCACTCTTCTGCCTGCACTAACTTTCCCCCAGCACAGCCCAGACTCCTACACTTTGGTACTGATCTTACATCTCCTGACTTGACCCCTGTTCCAGCTCTCTGTATCCCACAGGCCACAGTGAGGAGTCATCACAGTCAGGGACTAACGGGGGGCACTCCACCCTTCATGCATCACGTGTCTTTCCATTCCAATCAGTAAGACTCAAGTTGAGTCCTCTAGTTTTACTCCCTTTTATACAATAGTGTCACTATAAAAACAGAACCACAAACCTGCATATTTGTAACATTTTTGTCCATGTTTGTGTGTACACTGTTTGCCAGTTACTTGTGAAAGGTCTTGCAATGGCTTTGTAGAGAGGGATATCTTGGAACAAGAATGAACTCTGGAACATATGTAAAGGAAAACATCAGTTAGAAGGGATAATTCAAAAGGGAAGGGAAAGGAAGGGAAGGGAAGGGAAGGGAAGGGAAGGGAAGGGAAGGGAAGGGAAGGGAAGGGAGAAAATAATTGATTTATCATCTTGGACTGTCTCTGTAACAGAATACATAATATGTAATCCACATAGTTGTTATTTGGTACATACTGAATGAAGGTGTATTTGTAGAAAAAATGTATTATCCACTTCAAAAGTCAGAATCCCTTGGTCTTTGGTGAGAGCTGTTTCACCTACCAATATAAGTGTTAACTTTGATGTATAGATATTCACAGTGGCTGTAAATAGATAAAAAACACTTTAGGTTTTTACATTAAAAGAAGCTGTCTCAGACTTTACAGCACAGAAGGCTGAACTGTATCCAAGAAAGTTAAATGTTAAAATAAATACTTATTTTGTGAAGTTCCATTCGACCATCATCACTCCAATATTGAAGTATGACATCTTCAAGACATAATTTACAGAAACTGAGTGCAGTGTTTTCTCAGATTTTAGTTTGAACACATCCTCTCAAAAAAAATCTTGAAAAATAATTCCTTGAAGAAAAAAGATATGAATATGAGATAGCTTATGAAAAATTTATATTGGAGAATAGATCAATTCTATACTCTAGTAGAACCATAAACCTATGATATATAATTACCTTGCTTTTACCTTAACTGATGATACTGAGGCATCACTGAAAGCCAAGCATTTGACAGAGGTCTAATAAACTGAGTAGTAATCTAAAAAAATACTAAGTGCTTTTGCCCATTAAAAATAATATTGCCACAGATAGCGATCTGTCATGCTACAGACCTTAGTCTAAACCTGCCATCTGCTAAATTTGCTCTCCCCAGTCATGACTTGTTAGGCTTCTTATCAATTTATTATAAAAACTTGTGCAAACTGAATTTGGTACCAGGTACATCTTCCTATGAGGTGGAGTTCAAGCATAGGATAATAACAAAGGCCTTGAAAATACAAACAAGATTGAAAACAGAGGCCCAGGGACGACTTGTTGATGGCCATTGCTGCTTGTGGTAGAAGTGCATTCTTACAAGCACAGAAAATTACTGCATTAAACAGAACAAAGAAAAGCAGCAGAAGCTCAAGGCAGAAACCCCAGGCAGATTATTGGGACTGTAAGCATGCCGCACACTTCGAGGATCCTAGGACACAAAGGTTGTTCCTCTCTCTCCCTTTACCTGCTCCAAGAACCTTGGTTTTCCCTTTCTCCACAGGCAAGCAGGAAGAACACTTAAGTTTGCTCAAAATTCACAGCTCTGCTACAACTTACAACTGTTAATTGAAAATTACATTCTTGAACAGGATAACACCCCCATGGTTTCAGCTACAGGTCCAGGATGCTTCTGACTTAACCGGTTTTGTTTTAATTTAGTTGACAGCAAACCAAATTTAGATAATACACACCTCTATATTTACCCAGTTTCCTTGACATGGAAGCTTGTTTTCAAACAACTTTATCCACACTACTTTTTGCTTCGAGTTTATTTCCAAGTACTCTTTGATTTCTCTGTAATGACCTACATATCAGGCACTGTTCAGTCTGCAGAACTAGCTTTCCAGACTAGAGACAACTGGCATTACTCTAACAGCCTGACTCAGCAAATTTTATTTTCTCTGTCATTTTAATTCCAGACTATCAGAAAACATAAGGTCCTTTCCCAGACCCTCAACTGCATCCACTCTGACCAGGCCACAATTACCTCCTCCACAACTCATTATCAATTTCATTATTATTTGCATTCAGTATATATTGCCCAATCTATGTTTTTGTCTACTGTTTCCTTAAAAAAACAGTTCACAGTGGGAAATACATAAGATACACATTTACTGTATTCTGTCTGGGTTAGCTATTAAAAAATTTTTTAAAAAGAGGCTACCTGCTTACTGTCTCTTTTAATGGTATTGATTGCAGTCACATACACAGAGATGTCGAATTTAAGACTTCTCCTTTTGTTCTCCATATTTCTAGACAGTCTGAACCATGATGGAGCTATTAATTGCTTTCCTATTCAGGATATTTCCAGACTACATTTTACACCTGATATTATGTATTGTACAAAAATCAGAAACTAGGAATTTTGATAGATTACAGTGTTACCAGTTCCCTTCAGAGAAAATTGTCATAAAATTGGGACATGCTTAAAAGTGTTTAATTCATCCATCTTCAATGTATTCTGAATCATCTATTTATTTTTACAAATTTGGAAATTCAACAAATTGGTCAAATCAATCATACCTTTTCATTTGTTTAAATAGCTTTGTTATCATGTAACTAATCATACTGAGAATGCTCACAATTTGGTTTTATCAGTAATCTATTAGTGAATTTGGCAGATAGTCAATCCATTCCACATTTCACTTCCTCCTGACATTTACAGAGTGACACGTACTTATTCCACATATATTATGTGGGGGAAAAAACATCCAGCAACAACAAAGATCTTTTTTAGTCATTGTTTATGAGTGTTACAGAGTGTTACAGAGTGTTACAGTATACCCACAGGTGTTATTTATGAAACAAAGTAAGAATCTGAATACCTGAACATTTACTTTTAAATAAAGCAATTAATTAATAAAGTGTATATTCAGTGTACTGTAAAATAATCTGTAAAAATATTTCATTACCCCAGTGGGTCTACATAACTGCACCTAGCCAAATTAATTTGTCATCAGAGAACTTTAGGAGTAAGTGCTATAGTAAGAACCTCTCTAAATTCTGTTAGTTTTCCAAATGTATTATCAACACAAGAACATATATTGCATGCACAGTATAAACATATAGTTTTAGGCTATTTTGTGACTGTGGCAGGTGCATCCACCCAATAAAAATAGGGTTTCTTGACTGCTGAAGTGTAGCAGCTCCTGGGTGTCTTTGTTCTTAAGGTCTCGCGGTTGTTGGGGCCTTTGGACAATGGGAGCCGCTATTGACTACAGGTAGGATTCGGCCTGGGTATAAATGGAGTCCCTTGGGGGAGCCACTTTGAGCTCCTCCCCTGGAGCAGCACGTTGCGGTGGAGGACTCTCTCCTTGGCCCAGGACGCTGCCCAAGGAAACTCCTCGAGGTGTCTTGGGTCGGGATGCTGCCCTGAGCAGGTCCTCGAGGTTGAGAGTCCTCACTTGTCAGGTGAGTGATAGAGCATTTTGGGTTGCTGTTAAACCCTATAGAGTTCTTTGTTCTGCGTATTGGGTTGCTGTTAAACCCTAGAAAGTTGATCTGTTCTCCTCTCACAGACATTCGAACCTGTAATTTACAGAGAGCTAGTTAATTGTGTTAATAATAAATTTTTAATTTTTGGTGGTTTATTTGAGACCATCTATAACAGTGATCACGTTATATCATCTACAAAAAATTCTTTTATGTAGACTATGAATAAAATAATCCTTTTTGTCCTTTGTGGTTCCTGGAAACACTACAGATTCTCCAGTTAGAAAACAACGTTCTCCTTATTTGTTGAATTGAGAACAACACGGACTTTCTTTACAAACATAATTTATGACATAAACCTGCAACTCTCAGATTAATCAGACCAGTTTCAGAATGATTGGCCAGTAGATACTCGGACAATAAAAACACAAGCAGTGGAAAATAGTTCTGACTCTTCAGAGAGATGGCTCAAGCCCATTTCAGGGATTTAGATCTGGCAAAGTTTATATCTATATTGAACAGACTAAGTTTCTCTTTTCTTCTGGCACTCAGGAGAATTCTGTCCTCTTTCTTGCCCACAAAACACTATTGGATGAAGCACTGAAGAATTAAATAGCATCAGCTTTCCCCTGGTATTTTGTCAGCATTTTCAGTATCACCAGGTGGTCCATTGGTATGCAGCAGCCACAGAATGACAGCATCTAGAGTTCATACGTAGAGTTCTATTTTAAATTCCTTGCCAACACCACATTACTTTTCAGATATAGGATATTTATTCAACTTCATCAATCTGCATACAAACTGTAAAATTTACCATTACTACCATATAGCATCAACCCAGAAAATCTGCTGCAAAGCAAAATCAAACTGACCCCTCACTTTGTAGAACATGGAAAAAAATCAGTGAAGTCATTAATATAGTTACATGACAGAGCAAATAATACTAATAAGCACTACTCACTACTAGAAAGAGTGAAAATTAGTTTCATTTCCATGCATTGCCAGATAAGTATTCATTGCATATTACAGGATGAAAAATAAGTTAAATCTTACCACTTTCTGTCCAGATCATATGCCTAATAAATAATCTGGGCTGTCAGTGTCTATGTAACAGCAGATAGGTAAATACACACATGGAGTGATAGACATGGCAGAAACCCATTGAGCAAAACATTTTGGCCTCAGTAGATTAAGCGCAGACAGATGTCCCTACTTACTACTGTACACTTTAGAAAGGATGTCACATCAAAACAATAGCTCCAGTCAGGTCTATGACCAGGGCTTTGCTTAATGAAGTGCCAGTAATAAGATGCATGAAATTCTATGATAATCCACAGATGAATGAATTAAAAAAGCACAGTGCCACAGAGTTTTTTGAGACATTAAATAAATAACCAGAGTGGGAAAAGGAGGATTTTGTGCTTGTTGAGGTAAAAAGATGTCAATTACCAACTCAAATGCAGAAAATTACATTTAGATATTCAAGAAGGGCTTATGTGCCCATAAGCTTGCCTGATTTTTCTAACTATATCACATGCCTATTAAAAACAAATTACATTACTTACAAATCTTGCCTCATCTAGCAAAGTGTTTTTTAAATATACAGAGAAGTGAAATGATGCTTATTTCAATTAAGAAGATAGGTAGAATACGAATACAATAAGGACAAAAAAAGTAGGTTTTAGGGGAGATATATTAGTTCCTTCAGCACATCCAGAGATATAACAGGGAAATGAGTACTCAAGCTTCACAAAGTGTACTTGCTACTGGATACTACCTGAAGCATAAGTAATGCAGGAAGACAGAATTTCTATCAGGACAGTCCATGCAAGCAAGCTGATTTTACAGAAGATAGGCAAGCACATCTGAAACACTGCAAGCTGGATCTCTTGTTCTTTTCATCTCTGTCTGCATGGGGGCTAGTCCCTCTGTGCTGCTGTTTCAGGTCCTCATTGAGCTGACTTAACTCACAAACCCGGGAGAAAAGCATCCACTTTTGTTGCTATCCTGCTTGTCCTTCTGTATTTTATACACACTGATAAATATGTTGTCTCTTTTGAATAGTGTGAAACATTTTTAATTTCTACTTTCTTTTAGTCTTATCTGATTTAAGTGTAGTTTTAGCATAACCTAAAGCAACTAGGACCTTCTCACCAGATGATTTATTAAATCTTTCTGCAGAGGACATTGGCTGTCTTGATTACCATAGCTCCTTAAGTATTCTCTAGAACATACAAGAGCAGAAGTGCCTTTCATTGAACAGAAGTGTACAAAAACATTGGGGAACATACTTGCCTGACCAAAGAGCTTGTTACACTTCTCCTTTGGGATCACTGCAGGTAACAGCTTTTGTCCTAGAGCATGGTCATTTTCTACAGGAAAAGCTGTGGTGTGGTCTTAGACCACATTATCTACTCTGCAACCTGACAGAGACATTGGCTGCTGGGCATAGACTGTGTGAGATTATCTTCAGAATTATTTAATTTATGCTGTGCATCTCAGCAAATTGTAGAAGACTGCATTTAAATATGGTCATGTCCCATTTTCCTTCTGTTCTAGGAAAAAAAAAAAATCAGCCAAGGTTAAGCATGACAAGCTGAGCAACAGCCCAACATTTCCCCTGGCAAGATGCAAATTAAACCAATGTGCTTGAACAGACCTTCTCCTTCCATTAGATATTCCATTATTGTCCTACACACCTTGACAAACTCCATTGTGTTACTAACTGCCACTGTTGCTATCAGATTGATCCCCGTAATCCCCATGATTTGCCTCAGCTGCATTTTTCAATCTATGTCATAGGGAGAGGGAATTTGATTTCTTCTTTGCAGCTACAAGGACAGTAGGTGTTCTTCACCTCAAAACGGTGACATTAGAAAGTCCACATCATCTCACAGAGTGTTCCAGTGGGTGTTGGTTTTGCTTCTTTTCAATAGTAGGCTAGACTGAAAGTTATGATTAAGGAGTTAATAGATAAATTTCTTCTTTGCCTCAGTCTTTAATAACAAGATTAGTTGTATTGAGCGAATCCAGCCTCCTCAGCCAGAAGACAGAGACTCAAGAACAATCCCTCTCATTCCAGGAGGAGATAGTCAGTGACTTACTGCATCACACAGACATACACAGGTCCATGGGACCGGATGGGATACACCCGAGGGTGCTGAAGGAGCTGGCTGGGGTGCTCGCCAAGCCACTTTCCATCATTTACCAGCAGTCCTGGCTGACTGGGGAGGTCCCGACAGATTAGAAATTGGCCAATGTGACGCCCATCTATAAGAACAGTCAGAAGGATGATCCAGGAAATTACAGGCCTGTCAGCTTGACTTTGCTGCCCGGAAAGCTGATGGAGCAGCTCATCCTGAGTACCATCACACAACACATGCGGGACAACCAGATGATCAGGCCCAGTCAGCATGGGT
>ML997769.1:0-49978 GCA_010365825.1 Otus sunia | reverse complement strand
TTCACCACAACTCTTTGGGCCCGGCCATCCAGCCAGTTTTTTACCCAGCAAAGTGTGTGCCCATCCAAGCCATGAGCAGCCAGTTTTGCCAGGACAATGCTGTGGGAAATGGTGTCAAAGGGCTTCCTAAAGTCAAGGTAGACAACATCCACAGCCTTTCCCTCATCCAATAAGCAGGTCGCCCTGTCATAGAAGGAGATCAGTTTTGTCAGCCAGGACCTGCCTTTCATACACCCATGTTGACTGGGCCTGATCATCTGGTTGTCCCGCATGTGTTGTGTGATGGTACTCAGGATGAGCTGCTCCTTCAGCTTCCTGGGCACTGAAGTCAAGCTGACAGGCCTGTAATTTCCTGGATCATCCTTCCAACCCTTCTTATAGATGGGCGTCACTTTGGCCAGTTTCCAATCTGTTGGGACTTCTCTGGTCAGCCAGGACTTCTGGTAAATGATGGAATTCAGCTTGTGAACACCCCAGCCAGATCCTTCAGCACCCTCGGGTGTATCCCGTCTGGTCCCATAGACATGTGTATGTCTATGTGATGCAGTAGGTCTCTGACTATCTCCTCCTGCATTACGGGGGGTCGTTCTCCCAGTCTCTGTCTTCTGGCTGAGGAGGCTGGATTCCCTCAATACAACTAGTCTTGTTATTAAAGACTGAGGGAAAGAAGGCATTAAGCACCTCAGCCTTTTCCTCATCACTCATTGCTGTTTTCTCCTGCGTCTAGCAGGGGATGGAGTCTCTCCCTGTTTTTTTTTTCTTTTTGCTACTCACATACTTATAGAAACATTTTTTGTTTTCCTTGATTGCTGAAGACAGATTGATTTCCTGCTGGGCTTTAGACCTCCTTATTTCTGCCCTGCATAGCCTCACAGCATCTTTGTAAAGACTGTGAGTCATTAACCCCTTCTTCCAAAAGCAGTAAACTCTCCTTTTCTCCCTGAGTAGCAGCCAAAGCTCCCTGTTCAGTCAGGGTGGTCTTCTCTGCCATCGGCTTCTCTTACAGCACCTGGGGACCGCCTGCTCCTGAGCCATTAAGACTTCTTTCTTAAAGAGTGTCCAGCCTTCCTGGACCCCTATACCCTTCAGGGCCATCTCCCAAGGGATCTTGTCAAGCAGGTGCCCAAGCAAGACAAAGTCCAGGATGTCAGTTCTGCTCCCCCCTCTCCTGGCCTCTCTAAGAATAGACAACTCTATTATTTCATGATCACTGTGCCCTAGTCGGCCTCCAACCGCCACATTCTCCACTAGTCCTTCTCTGTTCACAACGAGGAGGTCCAGCAGGGCACCTTCTCTGGTCGGTTCCCTCACCAGCTGTGTCAGCAAGTTGTCTCCCACACATTCCAGGAACCTCTGGGACTGCTCCTGCTCTGCTGTGTTGTATTTCCAGCAGATGTCTGGGAAGTTAAAGTCTCCCACAAGAACAAGGGCAAGCGATCGTGAGATTTCTCTTAAGTGCCTATAGAATATTTCATCCACCTCTCTGTCCCGGTTGCGTGGCCTATAGTAGACTCCTACTACAACATCTGTCCTGTTGGCCTTCCCCCTGATTCTAATGCAAAGACACTCCACCCTGTCTTCACTGAACTTGTACTCAAAGTAATCAGAACGGTCCCTAAAATACAGTGCCACCCCACCACCTCTCCTTCCTTGTCTATCCCTCCTAAAGAGCTTGTAGCCATCAACTGGCACGCTTCAGTCATGGGAGACATCCCACCATATTTCTGTAATAGCCACTACATTATAATTTTCCTGCTGCATCACCGATTGAATCTCCACCTGTTTGTTACCCATGCTGAGTGCATTGGTATACATGCACTTCAGATGGGCTGATGTTTTGCCCCCTTCCCCCTTGAAATCTAGTTTAAAGCTCTGTCTATGAGCCCAGCTAACTCCTGCCCCAAGATCCTTTTCCCCCTCTGGGACAGGTGCCTCCCGTCTGATGCCAAAAGGTCTGGCGTCCTCTATACTAACCCATGACTGAAAAATCCGAAGCCCTGATGGTAACACCAGTATTGGAGCCACAAGTTCATCTGTTGAGTTCTGGGGTATTCTTCTTCATCCATCCCCACAACTGAAGCGATGGAATAGAACACAACTTGTGCCCCCAATCCCTTAATCAGTTTCCCCAAGGCCCTGAAATCTCACCTCAGGGACAAGTTGTGGCTTTTGGATTAGTTTAAGTAATATCACCCAAGGAAGTGGGAGTGTATAGAAGGACGCATCCTCCCACTCCCTTGCAGTTGTATTGTCAAACTCCTTAGATAAGCCTCAAAGAGGGAGACATGGATTGAATGAAACCAAATTTTTCCCCTCAAGCACGAGTACGGCTAAACACTGCCTCCATTGTGTAAGTCTGATACTCTTTGGCTATCCTGTGCAAGCCAGATATGACTATCCTGTGCATGCCTTTCTCATGACTTTGCGCCTTTGCCATTGAACTGGTAAGAGTTGAGCGTTTCTGCTCCAGAAGCTGGATGATTGCTCAAGAAGCATGAAGTCAGCAAAAACCTGGGGGAACAGAGGAAAAATAAAGATTGGCAGAGTGAGTATGACCACTGACTCAATGCATGTGCAGAACCATTTCCCCCTCAATGCATGTGCAGAACCAGTGCTCCACCTTTTTTCCTCATCTCTCACAGAAATGAGTTTGTGGAATACCTGCCCATCCTCATCTAGTATGCTAATCAGCTGCTAAGATGAACTTAAAAGGTGTCATAGAACTTTGTTGAGTGTGCACTCACCACCAAAGAACTGAAGACTCAGGACCAATGAGACACTGCTGGATTCATGGTGGTGACTGTTCTTGTGATTCTATTCCGGATGCTTGCTTTATTTCTGTCTTTTCATTACATTCTGTCCTATCGCTACCACTCTTCACTTCTAATAATAAACAGTTTTGGGTGTATGGCATTTGACCTCATTTGTGTCTTAATCTCACTCTTGGGATCATATCAAAACCTTCCCCAACATTGGATCAGGACATCACCAAATGGTCCCTCCGTCAAATCCATGTCTCTTTAATTTAGAGACAAAGATGTGCAGGAGATTATCAAATGCTTTGCACAAGTCCAGGTAGACAATGTCAGTTGCTCTTCCCTTATCCACCAATGCTGTAACCTCCTCCCTTTTAGCTCTAAATGTTTGTTAGCTATTACTTAAAACAGAGCTACTACTGTGCAGTCTTAAACTGCAAGTGTTTTTAAATGTAGATCATTAAACTGCAATGGAACATTACTTGTCCACACATGCTGGCTATTCCCCCAGCACACAAGACCATCAAAGCTCACAGAAACACAGGAGACTTCACCCAGAACAGCTTAGATAATCAAGTCCTACATTTGTAGAAGTTCATTGGGATGATCCTCAATGAAAGGGTTTGCCTAAGTGCAAACCACCGCTGTTTCTGATGCAACTTTCTTGCATTTTCTCTTAATATTTTGCAGATTAATGCATCTTTATGTAACATCCCATTGAAGCTATCCCTAGACAGCTGGTAGAAGTGTGAAGTTAAAAGCAAAAAAGAAAAAAACCACACCCAAACCCACAACTGTACTATCCAGGTTTTTAGAAGGATCATGAAAAACAAGAAGGCTTCAGTTGGAAGACATAATGTTCCTCAGGGCTCAGTGTTGGGACCATTTCTGTTTAACGTCTTTATTGATGATCTTGATAAGGACATAGAGTGTATCATCAGTAAGTTCGCAGATGACACCAAGTTAAGCGGGAGTGTCGATCTGCATGAGGATAGGGAGGCTCTACAGAGAGACTTGGATAGATTGGATCGGTGGGCCAACATCAACGGGATGAGCTTCAACAAGGCCAAGTGCCAGGTCCTGCACTTGGGCCACAACAACCCCATGCATGGCTACAGGCTGGGGGAGGTGTGGCTGGAGAGCTGTCTGGAAGAGAATATCTGGGAGTTTTAACTGACAAGCAGCTGAACATGAGCCGGCAGTGTGCCCAGGTGGCCAAGAAAGCCAACGGCATCCTGGCTTGTGTCAGAAATAGTGTGACCAGCAGAAGTAGGGAGGTGATAGTCCCCCTGTACTCTGCACTGGTGAGGCCACACCTGGAGTGTTGTGTCCAGTTTTGGGCATCTCAGTACGAGAGAGATATCAAGGTGCTGGAGTGAGTGCAGAGGAGGGCAATGGAGCTGGTGAAGGGCCTGGAGAATAAATCCTATGAGGAGCGATTAGAGGAAGAGAAGACTAAGGGGAGACCTCATCACTCTCTACAACTACCTGAAAGGACATTGTAGAGAGGTTGGTGCTGGTCTCTTCTCACAGGTGATTAGTGACAGAACAAGAGGGAATGGCTTTAAAATGCAACAGGGGAGGTTCCAACTGGACATTAGGAAAAAAATTTTCACAGAAAGAGTGGTCAGACAGTGGAATAGGCTGCCCAGGGAGGTGGTGGAGTCACCATCCCTGGATGTGTTTAAGGTTCGGTTACATGAGATGTTGGGGGATATGGTGTAGGGGAGAACTTTGTAGAGTAGGGCTGATGGTTGGACTCGATGATCCCAAGGGTCTTTTCCAACCTCAATAATACTGTGATATGTGAGACATTTTCACGTGACTAAGTGCTGGGCCTGTGTAAGCACACACAATAATATCCATTTTGTCTTAACCTTCTGACAATCACTTTCTCATTCTAATTGAATTCCTGTGAGCCATTAGTATTGTATTTGCAGCACAGCTTATCAACCTAATGAGCAGTGCTTCTTTACTTTGTTTCTTAGAGCTAAGGCAATATTATAACTAAGGCTGCAGGAAACTAAACAAAATGAGAAGGGGAAAAAAAAAAATGAAAAATCACTGAGTACAGTAGACTCCAAGCTTGTTTCAAATTATCAAAGAATTCCTTTTATTCCTTGTCCGAGGAGTAAAGCAATGTTTCCTAACTTAATAGAAGCTAAAACAAACAAACAAACAAAAGTACTGAACATTACTGATATGGCATTAATATTGAAGATTTCAAGAAATTTAATTGCAGTGCTGCATCCAAAGTGTATTTGGAAAATCAGCTAAAAATGGTAATATTTATGAAGTACTAAAGGAAGCTATTTCACAAACATTTCAAATCACAATGTGAAGTACACGAAAAAACAGTATTGCTCCAGTTTTTAAATGATGTTGCCATGCTTTGTGTAACATTATGCTTTCTGCTGCTGGAAGATCAAAGAAAATGGTGTTGGAAGATTTCCACTAATTGTTTTCTTTATTCCCATCAGACTTCTTGACATGAATACTTATTCACTCTCATTCATGAAGAACTCCACCAAGTTTTATTGCAATATTTTTTCTGTATATTTAACTATGTCTGGAGCAGGCTGCCCCAGTACTCCAGTATCAGGACATGTGTGAATAAAAAGATACGTATTTTGGGGCACCAGTACTAACTCAAGCTCTTTTGTGCTACAGGTATTCAAACAGTTTCTATTAGCTCTGGCTCATTTGACTTGAAAACAGCCACATTTTTCTATATTGAAAATTTGAGTGTTAGCTACTTGCCATGGAACTGAATGTTGTGGTTTGAGCCCAGAGGGCAACTGAGCACCACATGGCCATTCACTCACTCCTTCCTCACCAGGAAGAAGGAAAATGAAGCAAAAGGCTCAGTAATTGAAATAAGGAAAGCGGGAGTGGCACATCCGTTATGGTTACAGTTATGGTCAAAAGACAAACTTGTTAGGGAAGAAAAAAATTACGTCAATTCAAACACTAACACCACCAACACTTAACAGAGTGGGACAGTGAGAAGCATTACAACATCTTAAAAACATTTCCTCCCACCCTTCCCTTCTTCCCCAGTTCAGCTCTGCTCCTGATTTCTCAGTGACACAGGGGTAGAGGATGGGGCTATGGTCAGTGTGCCACTTCTTCCTTCTCGGAAGTGGGGGTGAACTCATCACATTCTTCCCCTGCTCCATGTGGTCCCAATCTCACATGAGACAGTCCTCCAGAAACTTTATCCAGCATGAATCCTTCCCACGGGCTGCAGCCATTCCCATGCAGTCTCAGCATGGGTCACCCCTGCATGTTGGAATCCTCCCAGCAATGACAAAACCAGTGGGTGTTTCTTCCCTCTGAGTCCCAACCTCCTTTAAACATAGTTGTCTGCTGTGGAGTCCTCCACAGGCTGCAGGTAGGCACCTGCTCTATCGTAGACCTTCATGGGTGGCAGGGGTGTGGCCCTGCCATCTCACCATGGGATACAGAGAGTTCTCTGCTCTGGCACACCTCCCCCCTTTCCACCTCCCTTCTTCCAGTGTTTGCACAGGTGTCCTTCTCATAATGCCTCCTCACAAGTCCCAACTCCCTCTCAGGGTTTCCCTTCTTAAATACATTATCACAGAGCTGCAGCCACTGTCATTAATTGCCTCGGCCTTGACCCAAGGCAGGTCAGACCTGGAGCTACGGGAGCTTTGAGAAGCTTCTCACAGGGGCCACCACTGTAGCTTCTGACCCCACTACCAAAAACCCTGTCACAGAAACCCAGCACAGTGGATAAATAATTTCAGATCTTTTTAAGAATAGTAAGTGCTCAGTGAGTAAGAAAAAAAAAAATATATATATTTTCTCATGTTTCTTCAATTATAGTCTTTAACATACTTTTTCTGCTTAAATTCTACAGTTTAAATTCTACAGTAACTAAGAAGTTACTGAACAGTCACAGGAAAATGGAAAATACCACATCATACAAAAGGACAGAAGGAGTAGTTCTGCTTAGCATGCTTTCTGAAGATTATCTGGTCACTCCTCTAACTTTCTGTAACAAGAAGTCATGAGGTAAGAGGGAAATACCTGAACATTTGAGAAACCTCCTACTCACAGAAGTATCTCAAATCATTTGCAACACTGAACCACCTTGATTCCTATTTAAACATTACATAATAATCTGTTGTTTGCAATAACAGTCACTTACATGGAAAACCAAGAATTTAGATAAGATTTCAGCAAGAATTAAACTTCTGGACACAGAAGCAGTCTTCATATTCACATGCTATGGACAGAGGATGATAGTTTCATGATGAAACATTACCAGGCTACAGTTCCATGTCACTTCAATTTTAACACAGTAAGTTGCTGAAACCATAAACAGTAGACACTTTCTGTCTCCATTTCCTCATTCTTATGCTGCTTTTTCATGTCTCTTCCCTTTCTGTGACAGCATGAGTATTTTTTAGGCCAAACATGCAAAAATTAGTTGGACCAAAATAACTTAGAGCATGGGAGGATAAGCTGTTCTTCTCTCAGTGTGCTCTGCTTCCTTCTGGTTTGAATAAACACTCAGTTGTGCAGGCATAGGAAAAGGTCTGTGCAGAGGGCAGAAGTGATCCCCTGTAAGTAGGGAAAAGATCAGGATTATAATCTTTAGCAATAGTATGGTCTTAAAGTGGTTGTGAGACTATAATATAACTAGATTATCTAATATTTTGAAGGAAGTTTAGTTTTTAAAAAGTTTTCACTTTAAGTCCAAAATATATATTCTTTTGACATTCATTCCCATAACTTCCCAAGTCCAACAGTCAGAAGGCAAAACTATAGTAAGTTTATACAATTGAATAATTTAAAAAATAATTGTAAGGCCAGTGTTCACACAGCAATTTATTTCTAGCAATTGGAAGCAATGTTGTTTCTTTGGACACCGATTAAAAAAAAGAAAAAAAGCAACAAAACAGTCTGTGAGAGCTTTTTCAAATTCCAAAATATTAACTATATTTATGTTTCCCTTCATCAGAGAAACAAGCACAGAATAAACTGGAGCAAACCCTTTGTTAAAGATCAATCACTTTTTGCAAGTTTGGGAGAAAAGCCCATTGTACATCACAGAACTTTGTACCTTCATATACCCAGGCTCTATCACAGCAGTAGAAGAGGTTCAGGCTTCACTCCTTGGTGAGGCAGGGCAGCTCTGCACAGGGTCCAGGAAGACCTACAGAACCCCGAGGGAAGTTTTTCTTACTGTTAACACAGAATCTCATTACAACAGAATAATTTAAAACAGCATTTTACAGGCTAACAGCAAATTCTGATTCAAAGTGTTACAGTCCTCTGCTGTCTTCCTCACCAGTTTACTGCTCACCAGCAGCCACGCTGGTACAGGGGAACACATGTCCATGCCCAGCAGCTTCAGTTTAGCAGTTAACAAACTAGTGGAGAAGACAGCGGGCTAGTTTAGACTGTGAAATGTAATTTGGGGACAGTATAGACTTGCACACTTGCTTGTTTAGGAGCATAGCCCACTATCTCATCTACTAAATGCCTAGTGAGCTGGTTAGTAATAAGCTGTTCACTAGCTACTAGAAGAATGTAAACACTTGACTCAGAGTTACATTGTTTCATTTTATTTTAGTCACAGCTCAAAACACCAAAGAGACCACTTCATCCTAAAGTATTAAGTTTGCCTATAGAAGTATAAAAGCAATGGGTTGGGAAAGGGGATCTTTTTCTTTACCCTACATATAAGTTTACGTTTCATGTGAGGTTTCACATACCTCCCACAAAAAAAGAGGAGCTATGGAGCTGGAAGTTAGATAATGCCACATTATAAGAACACTGATAAATGCATAAACATTAGATGTCGACTGCAAGAAGAAACATGTACTGACCAAAAAATCACACAAACTCAGGTTCAGGAGCCTAATTGCAATGCAACACAAAACCTGAGTAAGACCAATGAACACTCCCTGATTCACAAAGAGAAGCAAACAAAAAACAGAGCAGCCACAGCTGCTCGCCCCTCCTCAGCCTCACATCAGGTGAAAAATCAGTTAGCATGTCTCTCCTGCACCCTTTTCCACACCTCAGGGCAGAAGTGGCTTTATTACTGAAATGTCAAGCTTCAACAGCTGCCATGTCAGCAAATCAGCCTGGACTATGTGAGAAAGAAGGAGGAGGGAGAGCTGTAGGGGAAGGATAATCTCTGAAGCCATTTAATTTTCATTCATCTTGCTGGAAGAGAAAGCACTTACAGAGGTAATTTTAGTTTTCTGAACATCTTTTTCCCTCTGCCTTCAAGCAGGTTTTTTTTCCCCAAACACAAAGCAGTGTCTAACTCCTTCTATGTATTTGTACAGCACCTACTGCTGTAATAAAAATTAAGCTTCTGAGGAGGAGCAAAGCCCTAAAGCAGCAAAACTTAGCAGAACATTTGCCAACAAGTAGTTCACCAAGCCATCACAGGGCTACAAATATTTCAAAAAATCTGAGTATCTCATGTTTCTACCAAAGTTTGCCCTGTAGTCGAGAGTTTAATTCAACAACTTAGTTACACTGTGCCCTCTTATTTTTACACAGTTTTAAGACCTTGGTGGGGTTTGAATAAGATACATCTTCATCAATCAAAACATGTTAATAACTCCACTAAAATCAAGAGCTTTCCAGTTCATCAGACAGTGCTTAATTGTTGCCATGCTTTCCCAGAGGATGCTCTTTTCCCTTATACTCTTCCCATCTGTTCAGCTGAGTAACTCATCCCCTCAGCATGAAAATAATTCAAGTTTATACGCAGGAATCCAAAGACTTTTATCCAAGACTTCATTTCTTTTAAACAGAAGAGTAGCAGTAGAAAGACACAACTTCCTCCCTTTTGCAGAAGTGAAAAGGCTTGATTTCCTATCACACACTGGTTCTCCTACCTCAGCTGGTAGCCTATCTCTACTCAGCAGTCTCCATAACCATCTGTATCTCGAATCATATTTCTAAAGCAGCCTGTGGCTACCAAAATTGCTCTGATTTTACTTGGTCTGATATCTTTAATAGCTGATGCATCTAATTGGCTGTTTGACACAGATGGGATTTAACAAGGGTCTTCATTCACCCTTCCAAAATCTGTCCCTGGGAGAGATTACATACCCATTTCAGAGACACTAAGCATTTCTCCAAAAACTTTTCTGTAAAACAGCACAAACTAACAATATTGATAGTTGCCAGATTAAAATCTTTGAATACAATGCATGGAGTTTCTAAGCGTGTATCTTTCCAACAGATGGACATTTTAATTTTAAAAATTATTTTGAAAATTAGAAAAAATTCCTGTAGCTCAAGACGAAATTACTGTAAAATCAAAGTACATCAGAGAACATATTTCAGGGGATTGATTTTTTCTGAGACACAATGACAAGATTGACAAATTATTTTCAGACACAGACAAACAATGCTCACTGACTTCAAGGGGAACTCTGTGTTCTATAAACCTCTAAAAACAAAACTACTATTTCTAAAGTAAAGACCTGATACAAATGATTTTGGGCATTTGGATACCGGAAATAACTGTTCATATTCCCATAAGTCATCCTTAAGTCTTGGCACAAGTAGATGTCACAACCACAATTATCAGTATTACAGACACTAAAAAACAGATTTTTTTGTTGGTACTTCACTGTGAATTTTTCTAAAACAGGTATGTAACAAGACTGTAACTGTGACAGCATTAATACTTATTTCTGTCTATAATGATTCTAACTGGTCATCTTTACACTTTCATAAAGTTGATAAGATTTTTCAAAACACAAGACCATCTAAATACCTCTGACATAATGGTTTGATGAGTAATTTTATCAACACACAAGTTTTCTAGTCTCTAGACATGTTTACCTCTGTTCAAAAAACTGAAAAACTCTCAAATAAAGGTGTAACCTGTTACGTATGTATGAGTTTCTACAAATATATGCTCATAGGTAAATGTAAGTGTGTGTGATACACTCGTACACATACTTAGTCACATGCCTTAATACATCTGTATGCACCATCACATACCAAAAACCAGAAAAAAAAAAAAAAGCTTTATACAAGTTATACCACACTGGGCAAAGTATTATATAATCACTAAATATAAGCAGTCCTGGTCGCAAAAAGGTTACAAACTTTAATGTCAGTTGAAGTAAAGGAGCTGGAACAGAGGCACAGAGAGTTGTGTCATAACAGATACCAGCTCTCCTTTTCAATACTTGTTAAACACTCTGTAATACACAAACTGCTACCTTCTGTTATATTTTATAAAAGTTTGCTTGCCAAATGCCCACCCTATAAAATGTATATTTAAAACACCCTTCATACCTCTGATGGCCAATGCAAATGTGAGGAATCCAGAGTCACACTTCTTGGACATTTCATTTTAATATATAACTTTTCAAAATAAAAATTCAAGCCAGAGGACATATTTAAAATAACATCTGCCTAAAGGTACTTACAAAGTGTACTTATTACATGGTTAGGAGACATTTTCTAGCTATAAAGATTTTGATTTTGGTTTTAATTTGCTATACAGATTTTGATTTTGTTTTAATTTGACCTCTGCCAAACCCAAGGTAACATTAATGAGGAAGGAAGAGGATTTATTTTTAATGTCTTCAATATTGAAGAACCAGGGATTAGATCAAGAGCAAGAATCAGTCATAGCGCAGTAAACTGCTGGGAAAGATACTGCACCAGTTCATTTCACTACTGAACAAGAAGCAAAAAATACCAAAGAAATGAAAGAGATTCATTACACACAGAGACAGCAAAATGAAACAAGGAGAAGCTCTTCACGTCAGTAATAATAAACAACTTTCTCTGACTGTCTTGTAGAATATATGTGTCAGTAAATATCAGTGTGAAAATTCAAAGGCAGGAAATATCAGTTTTTTCCAAATATTGTACCTTCAGTTTTTTTCTCAGCTCTAAATGAAATTTCAATCTTATATCATGTATAAGTCGCATCATTCAGGGCCTGATCCTTAGAGTTGGGACCTGATCCACAGTGTTGTGGACAAAGCAAGGTATTAAGAGGTCTTGTGGGTAAAATATACAAAAGTCTTAAATACATTATTTCACACACTTTTCCAGCACTCATACAAAAACAGTGCAATCCATTCTAACTGTACTATGCTGCTATGTTATCCTGTTGTGCTTCCCTGGATGCTCTATGTGCCATTAAATCTAACATGATTTTCCAGTGATGACATATTGGTGACAAGAGGTGACAGAGGTGAGAAGAAAGAAGAGTTCTGAGGCAGGCTGGTATTTGCCTTGTGATGAGTTAAATGTGAGATTACAGAAGCACTAAGACTAAAGCTGAGAACACTTGTATGAAACCATAGCCAGTGTAAATATACATCCCACTGGCCAATCCTGACTTCTTCCTTTCCATAACAAGTACTGTAGTTACAGATTGTGTTAACCAAGTTTTACACTTCCTTGAGAATGCAAATAATCTCTTGGAAAAATCTTAGATATTTTTTCTTTTTAAAAAATGAACCAGGTTTTGTTTCACCTTCTAAATTCAAGTAAGACAGTTAAAATATTAAAATACAAACAATATTTATTTAATAGGTTTTAGTGAATAATTGTAAAAATTTCCTTTAGAGAATCTGATGTATAGACTAAATTAATCATCAGAGAAACACCTTTTTTAATATGGTATTAAATTGTATTTCAAGACTCCTCTTCCTCAGTTACTGATTTAGGGTATTTTAATGGATTATTTACCTTAAGAAGAAATCTAATTTAATCTGTGATTAAAAAGAAAAGAGATTACAAATAATCAAACAATATTTTCACAGTTTTAAAAGTAATGGTATGTTTACAGTGATAAATTGCATCCAATTTTGGCAGTTAGCTTACTCTTCTGAAAGAAATCTCTTATTTAGAAAAAACTTAGACCATTAAGGAAATCATTTGTTTATGTTCATGCATCTGTCTGATGAGTTGAATATTGACTTTTTCAAAGGGGTTCATTTCACTCACCTAGCCTAGTAACCAAAGTTCTATTGCTTTGGTTTATTATTAGGAGTTTCAAACTAAATATAGTGAGCTTTTGTCTGAACTAAAGCAAATGTTGACTGTGGGATAGCCATAAATAAAACATCATTACGTCAGAGACAGCACAAATGCTCATAACTTATTTTACACTTACTTACCTGGCTTTTGCCATGACTGTAACAAAAACCTTCAAAACAAACCACAAAAATTTCTTGGAAATTCCCTGCAGAGTAATTTTTTTTCTTACCCACTTATGTAAATTAATATACCTGCTTTGACATGAAAACAGTCCATGTAACATAGTCATCACTATGTAGTTCTGCCTGCACTAGAATAAAAAATGGTTTAAGCACAGAGCGGTTGCCAAAAGGCATTCCAGGCTAAAATCACAGCATTCATCTTGCATTCATTAGCAGAATTTTAGGATCATTACCTTACTGTAACTACGTAAATTCCATTAGAAGTCTTCTCTCTCCATAGAGAGGAAAGTCAGAGGTTACTATTTGAGAAAGAGAAGAAGCTTCAGAGAACTCCCAGTTAAACCACACATCTGCTTGGAGAACCCAGAACTATCAGAGTAACATTACAGTGATAAGTCTTTCAAACTTACTAAGCATCTGTCCTTTGAGGTAATTCTGGAAGACAGGGTCTTCCTCTCCTGTTCTGTTATAGAATCATATTTTTGTTGAGATCCACATACAGTGTTGTCCCCAGTGTATCAGCAAAAGTATGTAACACCGTGTATTTTCTTTATATTTGCGTAAAGAAACTGTGTAGTTTCTTTATATGTGACATGACTATGATAAGATTATTATTTCCAGAGAGTGTATATTTTTTCATCCAAAAGAACATTTGAAAAAACTATACATTACCATTTTGCACTGAAGATTGTGTTTTGTTTTGTTTTTTTTTTCATAAAGTTGCAGTCCTCGTCATAAAACAGACAGGTGTTGTTCAACCAGCATCCCACCTAGCTTCTGTTTCATTCTGTCTTATTACTTTGTGTATAGTATCTGGAAGACCTGGCGTGAACCTTCTGAATTATATGGTTAATTTTACCCACAGGATGTGGCAATGTAAATGAATAAAAACGGGACAAAACACAACTTTTTAAAAAGGTAACTTATACTGAAAAGAGCTGAGATCTTTTCAGCACGACACTTGGTGATTAACTCTTGCAGTAGGTAAACTAGAGTCTCATCACTTATTTTATGACATTTAGTGTTAATTATTTGTTATTCCAGTATAAGGCAGATCATGACTTAGCCAATTCTGCACATCTCACAATAAAAATACTAAGTCCCAAGAACAATAATTATTTCAATTTTGTGTTGAAATTGGAGCCGCTTTTTTAAATGCTCTGATAATGTGTAAACGTCTCAGGCAGAAATTGTACCATGACTAGCTACCCATCTGTCATTTGTATAATCCTGTTTAATGAGTTTCTTCTTGAGATTTCATCTCCGTGCACTTCTTTGTAACTCTCAGCTCTCACCATAGTCCATATTTGTAGCTAACAGAGGTATCATATTGTTGCTCTAAGACACACATAATAATCTTACACTAAACATAGTCCTTTCTGATGTCTTTCCCACCCACTGAGATGTCTTTTCACAAGAACAAGTTACTCTTGAATGAGTATCAGTTTCTTTCCTTCAATCTCAATAATCAAGTTGTTCTCTAAATTAGTCTTTAAGTTAATACCAATCAAGGGCTTTTCTTCACAACAGTTACTTGCTTGAAAACATTTTCCTATTTTCCAATACCTTCCAATGTCATTAGGAATACAAATCAGAAGACAGATGCTATACCATTTCATTTAAAGTAAACAATGGAAATAATTGCAAACTGATGGGGAAGGGGAAGAAATTATACCTTCTTTGCACAATTGTTCCTGAGGGATTTGTTATTCCTGTAGTAAAATTATGTATTGAATTCAAGTATACTGAATATATCCAGATAGCGTACAATAATTTATTGTTGACAGAAGACATTGCTGAAAATATCATATAGAAAGCCCTGAGCAGACAGATGCAGCTGGTAAAGCTTCAAGGGAATAAGAGTCTCCTTGTTGAGATGGGCAGGGACAACATCCAATAATTTGCAGACCCATCAAGCATTTTTCCAAACTATTCTAAAAGTAAAAATAAACTGACATGAACAGACACAGCACGAAATGTTTTGAAAGATAATTTTAAACTTACTGAAAGCTTGGTCATCTCTTATTTTTTTTATTTAATTGTAGTCACTAAAGCATTAATAGTCAGAGAAGAAAAGAAATCTGCGGACTCATCATACTATGCCAATTTATTCTTAAATACAGTAAAAGATAGTTTACAATATATGAGATGGTTTTCTAATATCAATTCTTCATGGAAGTAATTACCATAACCTTCAGAGAAATATTGTCATATGGAACATCTCAGCAACCATAGCAGTTGTAATTGGCAGGAAAGGTATTTATAAGACAGTAGTACTTCTGTTAAAATATGGCTAAAGCTGAATAAGTTTTAACTTTGAATTAAGGGTTTGCACCTCAGGTCATAGTCTCATGATCTCTTTGAACCATCACACTGCTGCAGTGCTGCAAGTAGAAGTAGTCCTGCATCTCTTGCTCCCATCACTCATTCCTACTTTTTCTTACACTCCCATTTATGTGACTAAATACTGAACTGATATAGGTGAAAATTAAATTATTTTCCTTTGAATGTTTGACTCAGTTTGGTAGGGGGAGGAGGGAGAAAAAACAAACAAACAAACAAACAAAAACTACCAAAAATCAAGAGCAGAACACTGTGTAACATGTTTACACTGAGTTTAAGGAAAATATGAATATATTCTTCCAAAGCTAAACATTGCTTAACTTTGTTTGAATCATTTGAAGAACAGAAGCCTTATGAAATAAAGTACAAAAATCTAAAGATCAAGGTCTGAATGTCTTGCAGAACCACCATTAATATTAAAATCAAACAGTTCCTGATTCCTCTCTGATTTCTGGATCATGCTTATTCTTGCTACGTGTTTAACTTAACAATCCAACTAGAGAAGTCATTGCTTCACTCTAATGAGTTTTAAACACCAAAAAAATACATGTACTTACTGCATTACATCTTATGATGTCCTATTGCATTGTTGATGTTCTTAACTGAAATGAAATCTATATAAACTGCATATGAATTGTATAAATTTCATTTTTAAACCGCATTTTAGCACCCAGCAGATTTCTTATCAAAATCTGTGTGAGTTTTCATGTGACTTACAGGAAATAGAGGAACAAGTCACTAACTTGTTCTATGTCAATACCAAAAGCTGTTATTTTAATTCATTAGCATATTTTACCATAAAAAACATTGCCACTTTGAGTTATTTTGTTCACGTTTTAATTGGTGAAAAATTGCCTTTTATAATTTTTCATTCCATCTAAAGAATATTCCTTCACTGTGTATCACACTTGGGGCAGAAAAACCCTGCCCAATGTAGCAAATGATATGAACTGGTTCAAATTGTTTTACAGAGATGCCTGCCTGTCAATAACTCGAAATATTTTCTTAGTTGACATAACAGAAAACTACAAAATACCCATCTGAAGGAACATGAGAATACCATGCTGGCTTTGTTGGGGTTTCAGTAAATGTAAACTTCAAAAAGAACTTTAAAAGGCACTTTATCCTATATTCACTACAATTCCGGTGAGTACAAATTGAGCACAAATTCTTAGGGGAATGCCAAGTCTGTGTTCTAATATTTAGTACTTACTACTGAGGCATCAGAACTATCCCATCTACAACGATTTATTGTCTTATTGTCATAAAATTAAGGATAACAAAGCAATCTTAGTGTTATTTCATGTTGTTATTTCTCAGAGATTCATGCATACATACAACTTGAAGTTTGTCATTGTCATGAAAACTCCTCTTCCTTTAGTCTATCCTTTCCGTCCACTCACTGAACTCATATATATCCAAGTTAAAAAAGAGGATTAGTTTATATCAAGGCTTTCCACACAAAAGCATGTTGACATTGTATCCATCTTTCTAAGAAGATTTTTGCATTACCCAAAATGAACAAATGAAACACAGATAGTCACAAAGTGTCCAACAGAAAATCTGAGGCATTTTTTGCAACTACTGAGCTCATTATCTCCATTTGTCATTTAAAAGGTCACTCATATTCCTATGGAGGTAAGAAGGACTGTCTTAGACAATCTTGGGCTTGATTTCTTTGTAAGAAATCTCACCTATGTGTAATACTGTTATAAATGTTCGGGGATCAATATGGTCTTGAAAATTCTGGACACGCCTTAACTCATTTACTGAATTCATCAAATCCCTGTTTCATTAGACAAGCTGCTCCAACAAATATCTGGATATGAGGACCTGCCACTTGTCTTTGAAGTACCCGTAGAAATAAATAGACAGAAGCCAGCTTACAAAAATATTTTTATTATATAAAAGTACAGAACATGAAACAGGTAACTGCTTGAGCCTGAGTTACCACAGACGTCAGTCTATTTAACTATTAAGGCAATCGAGATTATATGTTGCTTAAACTTGACTTTATAATAAAGTATGCACTGACTCAAAATCAGTCCTTGTGAAGTATCCAGATGTGGCAATTGGGGCATGGACTCTCCATGAAGGGCAGAAGGAAAGACCCTATATTATTTATTATTACAATAGTACATATTTATGCTATGGTTAAAGCTCTTACTTCATAATTAGAAAATCAGCAATTAGACAGCTATCTACCTTTTCTCCTATCAGCATAAGGCCACTCTAACACGCGCTGTGCAGACCAATCAATTTCTCATTCATGCACTGTTCACGCAGTGGTAACTTTTTACAGCTCAGTGTTGCAGCTGTCTGTTGTTTTTCCCTGCCACATTGGCACAACTCAGTAGTTTCTTATCTTTCTTCCAAAGCCCGTTTCTCATCAAAGCCTTGCTGCTTCTCAGGGGTTGCACACAGCTGACAGGCCAATGTAGACTTGCCTCTTTCCCGCATCCAAAGTCAAACACCTAAATACTGTGATTCCAGTCCCTTTGAAAATGTCTTCATCTGTATTCTTCCAGATATGAAAATGAAGGGCTTTTTTACTTTCCATGAAGTCTTACACTGCACAGTAGTTGCTAGAAAATTATTTGCTACTACAATTGTAGAAGTGCTTTTTATAATTTAGTTGCTATCCCTTCATTTTCCAGGCTGTCCATAATTTTCAAATGCCCAATGACAAGCCTTTTGGCCCAGGAGATAGGATATTCACATAGATGGGAAAAAATGCTGTAGAACCCATGAGGCTCATCACTGAAGGGAGAGAACTGTGGAGATGGCTCTGCAGGGCCAGACACTGCCCAGCACCCCTCCCCTCAACACTGCAGCGGCATTGCATCACTTTTCATGGTTTCTTCACCACCAGTGACTTTTAGCTACTTATAAGTGAAAGCAGGGGGAAGAGAAGGGATACAAAAAAGAGGGAATGCTGAAAGTAAAAGCAAGAATTTCAGTTTGTTCTGAAAACTGGTTCCACTTTCTCCCGCAATCAAACACCATGTACACCAGAAGGATTAGGTTTTAAAAGTACAAATGGAAACAGTAGTATAATATACTTGGTAGAGGGCTCAAGATCCTAGCAAAGGCTCAAAAATTTTATTTGATCTCTCTTGCAATAATAATGTTTTTAAGATCCTGTTGGATTTATTATTTAATTTTGGGGAGAAAAAACCTTTCTATATAACTCAATCAGATCATTACAATAAACACTTATATGCACATTTTCATTATACACAGAGTCATTGAAGAGCTTGGCCACATAACATTCCAAACAGCTCATTCACACAACCTTTTTTGCGTCATAATAAAAAATTTTAATAGTTCCCAGATTTCCCTAATTCTCTCTAAGTTTGAATTTTTTTATTTCAAATTACCTACATAAGGTCAAGAAAAAAACAAAACCACTCTTTTTCTCTAACTGATATTTGATAATGACTTATATGAATGTAATTTGAACTCAATCTGCTAAAAATCTTTAGCTTCCTATTGCATAGCTCTATAAAACAGCATTTCCAGATTCTGCTTAGTGATCCAACAAATAGATTAGTCATAAATGAGGGTCTCAGAGGGCAAGAAACTCAACTGCCTAATTTCCCTAAATAATACAGAACTTGCAAACTGCTTATTAAAATGTCTGGGAAATGGAAAAGAATATATTAAGGGGCAAAAGGCTAACACATAACTCCATTACTCAGAAAGATGAGCAAAAATGTATAAGACTCCATGTAAAAACATAACCCTTTCATTAATGAATTTCATAGTATTGCTATGTTAATATATTTAAATGACTATTAAAAACACTTCCACAGTAATTTCCAGTAAACGGTTTAGCCTACTTCTAACACAAAATTAATCAGCAGCTAGTATTGTATCTTCCTCCTCTGAGAGAAAACTATGAGCAAAATTGATTAGATTGTATTGTGAATGTTTTTATGAAGAAAAGGAAAGTCCTTGTTCATGATGGGAAGGTTTAGAAACCTGCATGTGTATTTGGGATGGGAGTGATGCAGAAGAGCCTTAAAAGTAGCAGTGGCATTACAGAAGAAATATTTCCTCCTAAAGCCTGAGAGTTGTTAGTTCAATAATTTCTGTAGCATCAAAATAATCTGCACAGCATGGTATGTGTGTTAGATGTCTCTGGTTTTTACACTCACAGAATACACAAAAACAACAAGAGCAACACAATCTCCAATGCTCCTGCGACAGTGTTATCCTCACAGAGTCTCCTTCATGACGTCAGTGATGATTTGCTCTTTTGCATACACAGTAGACATAGAAAATTGCATATTCTCAACTCAGTCTCATGTTCACAGGCTCCTCCGGAGCCAAGCCAGGCACCCTGTGTATATCATATACATCTATACAGAGCTTGGGCTCCAGAGCAACTTTTTTTTAAATGCTCCAAATTTCCATTCAAGTGAAAAAAATTTTACACCGAAAGCACTTTAAGTGGTTTCAACCTCTCAGTAACATATTTTCAGAAGTAACAGATAAAAGAAGAGCAATTAATTATTTTTGTTTACATAAAAGGGCCACAGAGCCTCATATTCTATCCCAGAATATCTACGGTCAGAAGCGTATATATACGTAATAGGCTTGTATGAGTGGTAATTCATGAGCATATTTACTCAAACTGACACCACTGGACATACCAATGTCTGAATATGGATGTCCATAGGCTATAGTACACAGAAATAAAAAAATATATTGAACACAGCTAAGAATCTATAACTTCTTACAAAAAAAAAAAAAAAAAAAAAAATTAGGAATAGGTTTATTGGGGTCCTGAGCATACCTCCAAGGTGAGGTATGCATACAGCATACAGAAAAACATACAGCACAGCAGTATTCTCTTCTGCAAGACTTGCTCAGGCTCTCACCTATGCCCTCATCCTTGAGATAACCTCAGCCAAGAAAGTCTATCTCTTCACCAACTGAGTGCACTCACCTACAATAAACCATCCCAGAAAAGTCAAGTAAAGGCTGCAGCACTACATGGTGCTCTTCAGAACCTGTTCTTTAGGAGACTGGAAACCAGAAAGGGGGAAGGAGAGGTGTCCAGTCAAGGTGTGTTTGCTTATTTGTTTGGGTTTATTTCTCATCACCAGAATAAGTAAAGTTTGTTAATTGACAAAAACTGAAATCAAGTGAAATTCCCTGACTTGAAACTTTTCTCTTCTTTTGGTCCATGACAATTACCCTCCTTCCCCTTCCTATTTTCATTAGACAAACACGTTGCTGGCTTTTTGCCCCCTTTACTAAGAACTGTAGAGAAGCCCCCTCTGAAATAATTTAGTGATAGGAGTTTGACAGCTTAGTGATGTTTTGTGTGAAAGATCATCTCTTGTAGCTCATTTTGCATTTACCATCACTTCATTTACTTGTTGACCTTCAGTTCTTATATTGGAAGAATAAAAAGAAAAAAATAAATATGCAAACAAATTGAAAACTAAATAAGAATATAGCTTGAAAATGTAAATTAATGGAAAAAGATTAGTGTTGCTGCTAGATGACACATTACATAGCTTCTAATATCTTGTTTCTAAACCCGATCAGAATTCTCTGCAAGACTTAACAAAATAGTTGATCAAGGAGAATTTGTGAATTAATTTGCAGAGCATTTCAACTTCTTTTGAGAAATGTTTGTATAAGAAGCTAATGAAGAAAACTATGGTGTTTCCTGTCATGGAGTAACATCTCATCAATTTATTAGAAAGCTAAACGAAAAATGCTCAGTGTTCATCCTGAAAGAAAATCAATAGTGCAAATTTCGAAAGCAAACAATTTTCATGAAAACTTGTGGATTCGAGATGAAGCAATTTCTGAAGTATCCAAGAAGAGCTAATTATTAATTTATTGCAACCTATATATGAAATTAAGCAAAGAGTTTAAAGAATAATTCATTTAGCAGTTCAGAGCTGAACCACATGCTACTAATTGTAATTAATCATACACTCATGGAAGCATAATTTTAATAAAAACTATTTGAGCATTTTCAGAAGGAAGTTTGGCATACGCAAGAAGTGAAGAGTCAATGTAGGCCATGATTCTCAAATCCATTTCAAAATATCAAGCCATTCTGGAGAGCAGGGGGGACATTGAGATTTGGTTTACTTCTTACTGGAGAGAGAATTCTATTCAGAACTAAGAATCCAAATCCAGGCTAAGATTCTGAATTACGTATTCTATTGCGTTTAGATCCAAAGTTTTGGGTTGGAAATACAGATTTGAATTATAGTGAATTTTATCAGAACTGGTATCTGTATGGACAATATTTGTATTTGATAGTGGGTCTTAGAAAGCTGAGTGATACAGCCCAAACTGTTAAGAAAGTCACTAGGAGCATAGATGTGATGCACTTTCTACCACAAGCTCTGACTCCTAATATTGAACCCTTTTTTTTTTTTTTTTGTTTAACTCTGGGGTCATCCCAGCAAATGGGTGTAAGGACTAGATTGAATACACTGTCTACATGGGAGATATCCCTTTATCAGTGGTGGTGTTCAGTTAAAAACATTGAATATATGATGAAGAGAGGGAAAGTAACAGAATTAGGGAACTGCAGTCTTCCTTCAAGCAATTGACTAGGACAGGACAAATCACAGAGCCACAACAGAAATACAGTAACTTTCATAAGAACGGATATATCCCAGTTAAGCATTTCAGGTGTGTGGGTCCTACTTTACTAGGACAGTAGTCACCTAATTGGGCACTAGGTCACTGCTGTAGGGAAAATCTGATTAGTTCTGAGAACTTCTGAGTGAATTTTGGCAGTACTAAATCAGTGATTGCAGCAGAAATCTTAATTGCTCATATGGCTGAGGCAATGGGACACTGGAAATCAAATTGTTACTGGTTTTGTGCTTGACCTTCTATTGACCTTCTAAATGTGGCTGGGGTACACATTAACTTTGGTATTCATGGAGTGGCAACAGAAATGACAACAAAGGTTGATGTCTGGATCTGCCAGGACACTCCTGTGCATTAAGATCACAAGCAGGAAAAGTTGGCAGCTGGACAACAGCTGAGCTTCAAGTTTGAAGCCACCTTCTTTCTCCAGGAGAGCAGATGGGACATGTTGTGGGAACAGCTGAGGTCCTTTCTTCAGTCAGAAACAGCCAAACTAGACAACTAGTGTCATGGAGAAATTATTTGGAGACTTGTACTGAATTTAAAAGTATTAGAAACCAGAATACACATTACTGATGAAACAGGCACCTCATCACAGACTCACATGAGTTGATTTGGCTCTCTAAAACTCTCTATGCCATCATAGACTAAAAATAATTATGTTAGTCAAGAAGGAACTTGGAGGAATTAGAAAATGGTGGAAAATGAAAAAGTGACCTCTTTTTACTTGGCACTTAAGTTTTCTAAGTTGATGACACATCTACCAGCCTAGATCACAAAACAGGTTATTAAGAAGTGATGGAAGAGGGGAGAGTTTGATCATGCTAATTATCAACATGAAAGGAAATGCATTAAGGGTTAAACAAAAACTGGTATTTTGCTGCTGGACATTTTGTCCATAGGAAAAGGGGTTAAACTGAGTGGACTAAAAGACTAAATGTGTGAAATGAAATCTAATGTTTTGTAATTTAAGGAAAAAATTTGAAAGACCTTTGTAGCCTTTATCAGGCTACACCATGTCAGAACACAGTCAAACACAGCAGAACATGGATGAACATTCACCAGTCAAGACAATTTATAGTCTGAATAATGACCTTGATTTCAACTGAAAATACATTTTAAAAGTTATTTTATTGCTTCTTTATATTTTTACTACAAGGCAATGGACTAAAAGCTAGAGATATTATACAGAGCTACCATATATTAAAAGTGATTGTGGTTTGAAAAGTTCTGGAAAACAAAAATGTTTGACTATTTAATACCTAGCAAGTAAAAGTGATAAGGGTAACTCCACATTATGGTGTCCTGAAGGTCATCTCAGACCACATACTTTATCTGTATGGTTAATTTTCTCAAATAAATGTTAGATCTGGAGGACTTATGTTCTAATTCAAAGAAGGGAAAAAAAGCTGAATTTATCCACCTGTGTATAAAATGCTTTCATATGTATAGAACAAAATTTTTCTTTCATATTTGTCTTCTTAAAAGACACAAATTTAGATCAGAATTGGAAAATATCTAGACAGCATTATTGTCTGCTGCACCATATACAAACTGCTTCTCCTCCTAAGAAGGAAGGGATGATGTAGGATAGGGAAGGAACAGATACTAAGAAAAATAGAAAAAAGCATTAAGAAGAAAGGTCAAGCTACACACATTTTTACTTTATTCTAAGTTCCGAAAATAATTCATATCAGTAGCACAAATTAACACTAATACTCTGTCAATTTAACCTGCAAAAGAACCAGCAGTCTTCCAGCAGAGCATTTTAAGCAGTTTCCAGGCACTTCTACCTCTCCTCACACAGGGTTATTCATTTAAATTCAATTTATATTTATTGTACATCTAGGGTCATGGTAGTGCGCAGAAAAAATGCAATGTAGTAAAGTGAATTTGACAGAGCTGAAATTACCATAAAGATATTGTCACCATTGAAATTACCTTCTCTCCCTTTCCACTCCAAAAACATAACATTATGACCTCAGCTTTTACATGAATACTCATTTTGACAAAGAAATATGAAAAGATGAGAATGACTGTTATCTACCAAGTCACAAGCACATTTCTGTGTCAGAAAACTCAAAGCTTAGGAGTATTACTAACAACTCGTGCAGGTTGATACTCCCTATAAGTACTAGCCTGAAGCCAGAGTAAGTTGCATCTTTTAATACCTTACCTGCTAGTATTTCTCAGCAATGCTCTTTATCACACACTCATACCCCAGTAAACAGGCTACAGAACACCAGAACACTTTAATCTTGTTTTACAAGCTAGATTTGGGCAGCAATCAATTATTGCAAGACAAGACAGACTTTCCTGCATTCTGAGGTCTAGAGAGTGCTTGTAGTAATTTTGAATTATTTCTCTTAGGAAGGAGAGAGCAAAATGAAGGAAAACTAAAAGCACTTGGAGATAAACATCCTGATACAAAGGCTGGGCTCCAGATGGCACAACATTAGGTTAAGCCTGACTTCTATTATTCACATGTATTACCTACTATATTAATTCACATTTTAGTACATGAAAGATGTCATTTTTGACTGTTTTGTTGTTACTTTTCTGTATTATAATTTCTAAATTACAAAGTAGTATACAAAATACACTTGCAGTACAACTTTAGCTCGTATATCTTCCTTACTGCACATACTTTCTTTCCGCCTCTCAGTATTTTAAAGTGGAAGACATTGTTGATTGTGAGATACTGGCTGAGGTCCTTATCGTAAAAAAGCAATCTGAGATACTCTTATATGTATTTTGTCAGTTCCTTCTACACAGTTCAAATAAACTTTCAGAAAGATGTGCCTTGCCTAGATAGTGCACCTTAGGAGGCTGCCTAAAAGCAAGGTATTTCAGGGGGAATAAATTTTGGTCCTTACTGAGAGAAAAACAGGGCAAATAATAGTTATAAATCTAGTAAAATTACCTTTTCTGTAGATAACTAGGTTACAAGATACATAGGTCTTTTTCGCAAAGCAAATTTTGACAAAAACATTCTTCCACTCTACTTGCAAAGATACTTGTCTGTGCACAAAAAAAAAAAATTAGTCTATTACGTTAGTGAACACCTAGCTGAATGTAGAAAATCTTGTAAGAGACAGGCTGCAGCAGAACAATCACCTGTGCAACCATGTCCCTTGTGCAAAATCAATGATACCACAGTCCCACTGCACACATGATTTTCCTGGGATCTCATTTTAACTAGTACTCACACACCACCCATTTGAATTGGACCACTGATCTGCTGGCCAAAACCTACTTTTGCCATATAATTTTATATATTCAACTGAAATTAGGACTACTAAGAGACAGTCTTCACATCAAAGATTTTATAATGCATTAGTCAAGACACTGACACTGTGAAAAGTGGAACAGAAAGAAGTTATCAAGCCTCAGAATCAAAAGAGAGAGAGATGGTACTGAAACACAAGCTTTCTGAACACTCTTACCAAGCTCTACCCATTGAACTCTGCTGCCTAAAAACAGTCTTAAGTACCAGGTCTTCCAACATTAAAATGATACTTTACAAGAGAAAACATTTTAAAACTTCAGCCGTAATGCATCACTACAACCATACGTACACCTGTAATTCTAGATATATATATACACTCCCTTAAAATGCTTTGTATAGGTTGAATCATCAAATAAAAATGATGTTACAGACAGGACTGAGCCAAACACAAACTGTCACAGTAATACAATAGAAAACTAGGAGGGTTTTATTGAGTTGGTTTGGGGTTTTTTTTAGCAATTTTTTCTTTGTACTAAACTCTAGTGATTTTGACAGAGTTTTCACTTTTAAATTAAGAATTAAAGTGCAACCACATCTAACTATACTTAAGAATTAAGAAAGGATTCTTATTATATAAACTGTGAGTGACAAGTTCTTTTATAAATATTTATCATATCTGTGCACCCGAATTTAGAATTAAGGTTTGTAGGTAGCATGGTATACAGTACTTCTTTTTCTTAGTCTGGTATTTCTAAAAAAAATTGTGCATATAGAATTACACTGAAAAGAAAATACTTTATTGTAGTATAGACCCCAACAAAAGAAAGAAAATTATGTAATCATTTTTATCAATTTGACAAAACCAAGTTGTTTCTGGTATTATATCAAGACACCCGACACTGAAGAAATGTAAATGACATAGGATTCTGTGCTGTCAAATAAAAAACACAAGAAATTATAGTTATCTGTTTTATGCTATTTACATGCCCATATTACTCACAATTTAACAACAGTATGTTTTAAAATTGTGGAAGTATTTGTTGAGAACTTTGGGTTTGTTTCTTTTTGTAAGTGTGCATTACAAGGCCTACAATCACCTAAGTATTGCAATGTACGATGATTACCATGGGACACCATAGTGGAAAGGTGAAGAACTTCAGAATTTAAATCCTACTTACTGAGCTATTTGCCCTTGACGTCTAGGCTTTACAGCCTCAAATGCACTGAAGATAGTCTATAAAGAAAGCAGATAAACAGTAGGACAGTACACAGGTAGCATGAGTTAAAGGAGATAAATTAAAGGAGGAGATAACAGAACTATCAGACAGTGGTTTGTTCTCCAGAGGTCTCATTTTTAAAGTCACTGAGTATTTTCTACATCAATTAAAAGTAATGGAAATTGCAAATGTTCAACATTTCCAGAGATAAATGTACAAATGGCTCAGCTGTCTCATAATATCTTTGACTGCTTTTGTTTCCCATTTTAAGATGTCATTAAACATTAACAACTACTACTATCCTAAAAAGAGTAAGCCAGGTTTCCAAATCTCTGCATGTCTGCAGTAGCCAGTTTCACCACTGGATGCTGAATGGCATACAAGCTGTGCAAAGAAAGGCACAAGATGTGTGTGTAAGGGCAGTATTCTAGTTTCAATGCAACTCCAGGACAAAATGCGTTTATATAAAATGGATAGAGCAAAACATGAAAACAGCTTGAAGTTAACAGCATATTTCTTTGCTGATGCTCGAGGGTAGAAGCAGGAAACAGGTATTCTTCTTGCAGCACCTCTGAGCTAGTGTTACTTTCTTATCTCCTGCTTCTATGATGTACCTACAGTATAAAATAAAATTTAGATTTAGGATTGAGATTTAGAGGGTTACACAGCTGAAATTTAGTCTAGAACATCTGATTTTCTTCTGCCATATATTAGCCTCCTCCAAAAAGCACTTAATGGAGTATTAAAAGCTTAATTTAGATCATTAATCCTTAAAAGAACTGCTGCATTTCATTGTATTTTTTTTAAATGGATAAAACTTCTGTTTGGCAAGAAACATAAAGCTTCTGAAGCTCCAGAAAGACTACTGCAAGCAGAGCCAGGTTAATTATTTATAACTTACAACATATTGCTCTTTTTCCCCATTAACTTATCTACAATCATTTTGACTTGCAATTGCCTGAAAAACAAATTATAGCTTGTGGAACATCAACAAAAGAAACGTTGCATATATGCATTATGCTTATTGCATATGCCCATCACAGGATAACATTTCTATTCTCTCTTTGGATGACTTATGTTTTCTAATTAAAAGCATAGCTTACAAAGGAGCTTTGCAGTTCTTGAATAAAAACAATAATTAAGGTAAAGAGATGAGAGGATCTTCACTGACTTCAGTAGGTTTTAGAACATGAGGGACACATACATGTAAGTCTTCGTTTTAAAAACTGTATTTCATAGTGTAAGGAAAGAAAGTGCATTAATCAGATGCTCGATGTTCACTCAAGTCATAAATGCAGTATTCTCTAGTCTTACACTAAAAAAAAAAAAAAAAAAAGCCCCACGCTGGTTTCTTCACAGCTTGACCACTGTCTTATTACTTTGTGCTTTTCTTCTTTTCCTCTTTGAGGTTTCTCTGACTTCTCCATGTCCTTCAACATTTCTCTTCTGATTCTGCATTGTCCAACTGTCATTTGTTCCCACAGTCACATATATTGCTAAACATTCACTCTTTTTAGCCCCCTCTCTCTCACCTCCTCAGCAGTGGATATTATTCTCCATGTAGAGCAAAACATTCTTGATGTTCTGCTATATGGAGAGAAGACCTCATAATGGCATTCTCCCATAGTCAGCAACCTCTTTGTATGTGAGTATATGTAAATTTGTTTGGTCTCTGGCTTACACATCAGTCCAAACTAGTTCTCTTCCCTGCTGCTGGTATGTGCAGCAATCATTGACGAAGAGCTCTAATCACTGTATCTTTCTAATCACTGTATTTTTAAAGAGGTCAAGGCAGAATTTTTGTTCTTTACCCATAATATTTCCTGAACATGGTGACAATAGTTTATAATCCATATTTAGCACTGAGTGTGAGTTTTAAAGCAAGAGTGAAGTAACTGACAACTTTTACATTATTTATCTCTAGGGAAGTTAGTGATTATAAATATTTATATACATGAATATAACAAGCAGAAGGAGCAAGTGGGTTTAACTTTTTGTAATAATCCGGTTGCCAGATTTTCCACAGCACTGGGGACTGATTGCCACAATAAAAATGTAGTTCCCACGTGTAGATGCTCTAGCCCTTATGAATGATCAAATTATTGCACAGCCAAGATACATTTTTCAGATTATTTATTCGCAATCTGCATCCATAAAGACTACCCGCTGTTACAAATTTCATTTGAGGACATAAGAGGTTCTCAATACTTCACAGAATCAGACCCCAGGTGAAAAAAACAACTTGACTTAAGGCTGTTAATTAAATGAAAAATAATAACACTAAAATCTTTTAAACAAAATGCAAATTTCTGACAGAAATATATTCATGCCTAAAGGTAACAACAACTATTATAAAGGGTATTGGACTCCAATGTTTATTGTTTTTATCCAAGAAAGCAATGGTCCACGAATTGCATCCTTTTTATTACACTGCTATCTTCATGGATATAGTTTATGACACAGAGGTAATAGATACAAAACCCATTTAGCTGAGATTTACTTTAAAGTCTTGAAGACATTTTAAAGAGCAGACAAAAACCCATTGGTAATACATTATAGTCACTTAGTACAAATAAGGGAGGAAACAAAAAACAAGTTAGTAGTTTCTTTAATAATAAAGTGCAGTACAAAACCACTTTAGAGTGCAGTTTGTTCCTTGATTTCCAACCTTAACCCCCTAGAAGAAAATCTGCTTCCTACACATAAAGAAATAATTTCTGTGACTAATAAATGACAAGAATTTTTATTCTTCTGAAGACATACAGAGAAACTGCAAATCTACCAACACAAAGCAAAAAAGTTATTTATAACTTACAGCTCTTTGGAAAGTACAGATTTTTTTTACAATACTATACATTTATCCTGACAAAAGGGGAAAATGTACAACCAACCTTAAGCAACTGGGAGAAAAGAACAAACAAGCAAACAACCAAAACACAACAACTGCAGCTTTTGAGTATTTTCCTTAGGATACAATTGTTAGTCTGATCTTCTGAAGTTCACTTGAAACAGCAACAGCCCCTTGGAGAAGCACCTAATTTGCTCATGATAGATCTCACAGAATGAATGTTTTTAACAACTTATTTCTCAAAATTTATACTAACATTTCAAAGTCAAACAAGTACATATAACTTCAGAGATTCAAGGAGCTTTCAAATTAGATATTTTAATTTTTCAGAGAAATAAATTAATGTATTCTACCACAGGATGAGGGGGCAAGCGAAATTTCCAATAAAGGAGAAATAATGAAAATGAGATCTGAGATGTGCTATTTTTAATGGCTTTCTGACCTTTCCTGCTTGACATAAATTGCAGAACTGTCATTTGCAGCAACGAATGAGTTCTGGAAAACAAACCAAGGTGGTTCCACCTTGCACAGGGAGGGACCAGCGGGTCCAGCTGCTGGGCAGCAGAAGCTGGAGCCGAGGGTAGCAGTGAGGTTGGAACATCTGTGTCCTCACTAAAAAGGGCACAGGCCCACCGCACCCCAACAAGGAGGGCAATGTGGGGCCAGGACAACGATGGGGGTAGCCAAGGGACCTGTGACCACTACACCAGTTCCAGCCATGGGACAGGTCCAAGGCCAAGCCAGGAAGAGAAGCCAGCATGTTGGGGTCAGCAAGGCATGAGTCTGGGAAAAAGCAGGCAAATGATTAGGGCTTGAGCTAAATTCATCTTCTGAGGGAAGGCAGGGAGGCCCCAGGAATGATCCTTGCAGTTTATAGCCCTCCAGCTCTTTCTCAGTAGGCTAGTCCAAAGCCATGACGCTGCATGATGCCAGGGCCAGCCATGAGCACTGTAAGCCAAGCCCTCAGATGGGGGGAGGCTGTACTCCGAATTTTGACCAGCACACAGCCTGAGAGGCACAGACAATTGTGACAGTCTGATGAACCCATAGTTAATGTCTCAACCATCCAACGAAGAACTTTGCCAAAGGAAACCGTTTCTGTGGAAATGCTGGGGCTGTGCAGGTAATGGCAGGGAGGCGCAACAAGAGGAGGGAGTCCTGCGGAGGTAGGACCACACTTTTCAGGGGCTGAACCTCCCTATCTTGAGTGACTCTGTGAAGAGGTAATAGAGGAAATATTTTCATGATGTATGTGCCAAAAGAAAAGCTCAAATGATGGTCACACTTGTAGGGAGCAGAGAGTAACTCCCCAACAATGCCCAGCCCACTGATTCATTTCCAGAAGAATCTGAACATACAAACTGTGCATGTACCAAAAGCAAGGAGAATTCTAGAAGCATGAGCTATGCAGATGCCTAATTAGCCTAATAAGTCTAAGTACCCACCTGGAGGAGGGGCAAGGAATTATAAGAGGACACAAGTCAAAGCCCCAGGTGGCTGCACTCCTCCAGAACTGGATCCCTAAGCTGGCTGGACCATCGATGGAACATAGACTGTTGAAATCTTCCTTTTTTGTGTTTCTCTCTCGCTCTCTTTCTCCTCTTTTGTCTCTCATTCTTATTCTGTATGCCCACATATAAGGCAAGGCTTGTTTGGGCATGTTTAAGGCTTGTCATGGTGCGTTATAAGATCTGCCATTAGTCGGTGTAAGTCTAATGCCTGTTGCAGAGGTTGCAAAGATTACTGACAGTTTCATGCCAATTATCTGTTGTGAATGAATAAAAATTGAGTTTTGTGAACTGAAGAATCCTTGGTGTCATTCCACCTTAATCCTGACATGGGAATCAGCAAATCTGAGTCACCATCCTGAGAAATTGGGATGTGACAGCAATCAGGGTAGTTGAGATAATTTTTTTTTTTCCTCAGAGTGATTTTTTAATTGTTTTAGCAATTGTCCTGAAAAAAAATGCTTGAAATAGATGCAGAAAAACTTTTTAGGTCAAATAGGAATCTAAATGGCACAGCAGACAAAGTGAGAAATCACAAAAATAAATACTTGATATTTGATTTTAAAACAAGTCTTTTTTTTTTTTTTTTTTTTTTTTTTTTTTTCAGACTGATTAATCTTTTCCATTTCTATGGATTTCCACAGATATAAAACCAGAATGCTACATGAAAGAGTGAGCCTACTCAATGCTCTAGCTGAAGTGGAGGTTTCAGTCATGAAGTGAAAGTCGGCTTCACGGGTCAGGAGATCTAAATCCATAGTAACTCAACAGCTGCATTGGTCAAGGAGCTACTTCTCCATTTAAGGTAATAATATTAAAATATATTGAATAGTAAAGAGCTCATTATTACAGATTTATATTCATAAGCTAAAATTCCCTACTTGGCACTGACCCAGCAGCGGATAAGGCAAGCACATTCTAGAAAAGTCTGTCATTCATACAGATATAAACCAAACATTTTGTCTATGATTCCTTAATGGCTTATTCCAGTAGGACTGATGAGATGAGTTAAGTAAAAACAGTCTTCCCTGAAACAAATATTATGAGAAAGTAAAACTGAAAAAGTAAAATGAAATGTCTTCTATTTAAGACATTTTATTACCTGGTATTTGCATTTATAGTTCCTCTAGTGTAGTGAATCAAAACTGAAAGGAAACTACTCCTGAAAGGAGGTTGCAGAGAGCTGAGGATGAGTCTCTTTAACCAAGTAATGAGCAATAAGACAAGAGGGAATGGCCTCAAGTTGTGCCAGGGAAGGTTTAGACTGGATATCAGGAAGCATTTCTTTCCAGAAGGGGGTGTTAGCTGTTGGAATGGGCTGCCCAGGGAGGTGGTGGAGTCCCCATCCCTGGAGGTGTTTAAGAGTCGGGTCGACATAGAGCTGAGGGATCTGGTGTAGTTGGGAACTGTCAGTGTTAGGTTAATGGTTGGACTAGATGGTCTTCAAGGTCCTTTCCAACCTTGACAATTCTGTGATTCCATACACAAACATTTTAAAAGTAGGATACATTAAATATCTTGAAAAAAGATGCCTGAGATTTCACTGAAATATTTGGAGTAGACAAGCAGATTCAACATGACTGAGCAGATGGACATTTTAGGAATTATAATCATGTATCTGAGCCACAAAATTTAAACACCAAACTGAAAAACTTCTTGTTTAGTGCTTGAATTTGGAACATCATCATAATAATCAATTGATCAAATAATGACAACATTAGTTTCTAAGATACTAATTGATGCCAAATACTGACATCATTAGTTTCTAAGATACTAATTAAGGCTACATATTAGAGAAATCTTTTAGAATTATCTTGCTACTTTTGAAATAATCTACCATAATTTTTCCTTCTTTGTTAATGTGTCAGTTCATTTCTGCCTTGCAAGGAACATGAGCAGTAAATTCATCAGTTGCCATGTCTTTAATTATTTTTGTAAGTCCCTGTGCAGTAAAAGTAGAAGCAGTAGTTGTAAATCATGATCATAGCAGTAACATTATTTAATGGGATGAAGAGGTAGCCAGCAAACTCTAGTAAAAGAAAAATGAGAAAGAAATAAAAGCCATTAAGGGTATTGCAGGAGGAAACTCCATTCCAGATAATGTTCCTTCTTCTTGTAGAAGTCTGAATCCTTTTTTTCATTTCCAGCCTGAGCAGGAAAGGAGTCCTTTGGTCACCAGAGCAGTTAACTATTGCCAACCTACACATGTTGCTCACTACATGTTTATACCTTTATATTTCTTTTCTTACAATAAAATCAGTACTCACTGAGTAGTTGACTCAGAATTACTGTTACAGCTGTCAGCAGGAAAGACATGTGTAGTGCTGCTCTGTAGCAACAGCTCGTCCAGGAGGAATGGTACTGGTTCAAAGTTCATTTTCCCTGTCTCAGACAAGGTATCTCCTCTAAGGTAGGCATTGCTAAAATCTCTGAACAAAATAGACATAAATGAGGTAATGATATTCGAGTTCAATGAAATCACAACAATTACAGCTTCTAAAATTTTCCCAAGACACATTCCATTATCTAATGTTGTCATCATGTACACTTCCATACCTCTCTCTTGGCCTGGTTTTGGTTTGGAGTTTTCTTCTTATTCATGTAGAGAAATTTGGAGTTTCATTTTCTAGCTGGATTTGTTTCAGAATAGGAACTGCAGCTGACTGATTTATTGAAGCAGGAGTATTTGGTTTATTCCTTCTAAAGTCAATAGAAAATGTTTAAATGTCAAGAAGCTATTTTCAAGACATATTACTGAAGCACAGAAAACTGGTATCACATGTGGATTAAAGGTTTCATATAATCTATGCAGCTATATTTTGGAATTCTGACAATTTTTACTCCCAAAGTACTTACTCTTTTTCTATGAACCTGAGGAATCATTCCAGCAAAGTCAATCAGGTAAATGATGAACATCACTCTAATAGGCTGGACTAGACTAGACAAGAATATTTCAGTTGGAAGGAACCTACAATGATCATCTAGTTCAACTGCCTGACTGATTTGGAGGTGATCAGAAGTCAAAGGATGTTGTTAAGGGCATTGTCCTAATGCCTCTTAAACACTGACAGGCTTGGGGCATCAACCACCTCTCTGGGAAGCCTGTTCCAGTGTTTGACCACCCTCTCAGTAAAGAAATGCTTCCTAATCACAGAATCATCTAGTTTGGAAAAGACCTTGAAGATCATCCAGTCCAACCATAAACTTAACACTGATAGTTCCCAACTACACCAGATCCCTCAGTGCTAAGTTGACCTGACTCTTAAACACCTCCAGGGATGGGGACTCCACCACCTCCCTGGGCAGCCCATTCCAACACATAACAACGCATTCTGGAAAGAAATGCTTCCTAATATCTAGTCTAAACCTTCCCTGGTGCAATTTGAGGCCATTCCCTCTTGTCCTATCACTTACTACTTGGTTAAAGATGTCCAGTTAAATTGGTTAAATGTCCAGTCTAAACCTCTGTCACAGCTTTGAACTGTTCCCACGTCCTGTCACTGGATCCCAAGGAGAAGAGATAAGCAAAAGATCAGCAAATGATCTCAGTAAAAGATGAAAAATAGCCCCCATTTTAAATAATAATTAAAATGTGATTAACAACCCTGCTTAACTATGCAGGGAAACTAAGAAAAATATACAAATAAAGGCTTTTAACTATTTTTACAGTAATTTTGTGTATAACTGTTTTCTAAACTGTGAACAGTCTAGGTTAATTTGCTCTCAATTTTCATTACAGCTTTGTCTTCTCTTTTTCATGGATTTCCCACAGCTGCTACAACTATGTCACAGGAATTCTAAACCAGAGAAAAATCTAAGAGAATTTCTGCTGTTTATACCACTCTAGAGATCAGAAAAAAGTCTTTCATGTGCTATTCAGTTTGTGCAGGTAAAGCTACCAGTGATAGCTATGTGGCTGTAATGGATGTTCAACACCACAGATTTTTCCCTACCCAGACTATCTACTTGCTTGGTAAAACTTACTGTGCTACCTGTAGCATTTTTTAAACTGGACAGTTATGTCTGATAACTTGGGCCAAGTCAACACCAGTTCTTTGTTGTACAATTAATCTAAGTTGATTTATCCAGAAAAACTTAAGATGTTTTCATAAGCTTCAGAATTTTTACCAACGTACTCAATCATAGGAAATCCAGAAAGCACATTAGTACAGAGCTTGATTTCTAATGTATAGTTTTATTTGGTGAAATCAGATCCTTCCATGACTGAAAGACTGCAGAGGCATAGTAAAAATCTCACAACTCTGTCACAACAGAACACTGAAATATTAATTTGTCATAGAATTTTGAATCCTGAATTTAAAAATATTTGTTCAGCCTAGAAATAAAAAAAGACAACCGAACAGTTCGCTCTTTCACCCAGGTGTCTATTTTCTGATATATCTCCAGAANCCCCCCTACAGTGGGACGGGGTGGGCAAGATCTTGGGAGGGGACACAACCAGGACAGCTGACCCGTACTGACCAAAGGGATATTCCAGACCATATGACGTCTGCTCAGTATAAAGCTGGGAGAAAGGAGGAAGGGGGTGGGGTCACCCTTGGTCCTCCGAGGCAACCACTATCCATATCAGAGCCCTGATTCCTGAGAAGGCCCGACATCACCTGTTCATGGGAAGTAGAGAATAAATCTGTTTTCTTTTTTTTGCTTTTGTTCGTGGACCTTTGATTTGCTTTGCTTATATGAAAACTGCTTTTGTTTTGTTGTTTTGTTGTGGTTTTTTTTCCCTCTCTTATTTTCTTTCCCCTATTTGCACTGTGGAGAAAAAAAAAAGGGGGGGCGGGGGGGAGGGAAGTGATAGGGCGACTTGGTGAGTACCTGGCTGGTGGAGAATGCAACCAATTCCGGCTCAGCCAGATCGAGTACACTGGCATTTAACCAAGGTAAAAGCACCACACATGACAAAGTTCTCTGTAAGTTTGTCACACCTGCATGCTTTACAGATAAACTCCTTGTATATTTGACTATATCCTATTAAGAACAATGAGACTCAGATCTGCATTTTGCCTTTGCAGGACAGCTTTGATGGGCTTAAGAGAATTTTGCTATTTAATTTCACATAGAAACACAGAATACAGAATTAATGTCATGTTTAATGAGGATACATATTTCTTAGTTTAGATGACTGTTTTGGGGTGGGTTCTTTTTTTTTGACTGCTACAGCTATTTATTTAAATAAAAAGGCAATCCATAAATGCCATATAAAATATCTATAACAAGTCAGCTGTCTTTACTGAGACATCCTTGATTAACCTCATAAATTTCTTCATCCAGAAATAGCCATCTTCAGGAGTTTATGTGACTCACTGACTTTATTAGAGCAGCTATTAGAGTTGTAAACTTTTCCACACAACTGTATGGGATAATACTGCTTTTATAATAACACAGATTCCTAGTATTTGGATGGTAGGTTGGAAAAAAGGCTCCTGCTTGGCCCTGCATGTCAGACAGCACCAGGTCCACACGTTCACATTACTGGATGCAGTAATACCACAGCTGCATGGTGGTCTGCAGCCACTCATTTACAAAAGTAGCCTCTTTTTCAGGGGCTCCTATGGTCTCTCCTGACTTATGGCCAACTGATTTGCCCAGCATCTGTCACCTGTGAATGATGATGGCTGCATAGCACCAAGAGCAATATTTCTGACTCATTTCACTAACAGAAAGCACACATTTGCATAGTGCAAAGAAGTGAAATATCCTAAACTTTTATTGTTTGCATGTCATCCGAGCACCTCATAATTCTGTCTGCTTCAGCAGAGAACCTTTCAAAGTAAAATCTGACTCACAGGAAATTATTTTTTTGTCATTATTGCCTAAAATGTAGTGAGGGTTTAAATAGCATAAAAATGGACAACATTTTCAATTTCATGTTGTTCAATTACTGAATCACTTTTAAAAACAAACACTACCAAAACTGTTCTTATGTGAGTATCAGACTCTAAGGCTCCATGATTTCAGCAAAATTATTGAAGAGGTGAAAATGTAAGTTGTTTTAAAAGAGTTTTAAGGTCTTAAACCACCAAATGTTATAAACTTAAACTAAACATACCGTTCAAACCATTAGAACTGCTTAAGTAGATCAGGGTCTAATTTTTCTGGATAAATTTATTTTTCTGTTAGATTATAAACATAGTCTGATGAACACAGGTACCACCTACAGCATAAATAAGGATAAATAATGATTTACACTTCATACATTTATCTTGAAGATTCAGATTTGAATGCATGTATCTTTTTTCATACGTATTTAGCATGTTTAAAAATGTTTTTAAAAAAATATGAAATAGACATCCATATATTTAGGCTTCCTTGACAGAATGCTGTTACATTGAATTTAAAATTCAATATTCTGAAGATCTCCTTAACAATAACTGTATCTAACATGGTATCATTATCTGCAGGAATTAAGAAGTCTCTGACATAGTGCTATGAGGTAGTCCCCCTGTACACTGCACTGGTGAGGCCACACCTGGAGTATTGTGTCCAGTTTTGGGCACCTCAATACCAGAGAGGTATTGAGGTGGTGGAGGGAGGGCAGAGGAGGGCAACGAAGCTGGTGAAAGACCTGGAGAATAAATCCTATGAGGAGTGACTGAAGGAGCTGGGACTGTTTAGTTTGAGGAAGAGAAGGCTGAGGGGAGACCTCATCACTCTCTACAACTACCTGAAAGGACATTGTAGAGAGGTTGGTGCTGGTCTCTTCTCACAGGTATTTAGCAATGGAACAAGAGGGAATGGCTTTAAACTGCAACAGAGGAGGTTTAGACTGGACATTAGAAAAAAAACTGCAACAGAAAGATGGTCAGACAGTGGAATAGGTTGCCCAGGGAGGGGGTGGAGTCGCCATCCCTGGATGTGTTTAAGGGTCGTTTAGATGAGATGTTGGGGCATATGGTGTAGGGGAGAACTTTGTAGAGTGGGGCTGATGGTTGGACTCGATGATCCCAAGGGTCTTTTCCAACCTGAATGATTCTGTGTAAAGTGAATGGCTAGGGCTATCACACACTGCTGAAGGAAACACCAGTTGATTACTACAAGACCTAGTACATTACCAGTTTTGTCACTGTTATGTGCTGATATGTCTTATATGGAGTATCAGGAAAAAGAATTTCAAACAAACTGGTTATCATGTCTTCACCACCTAAGGCTCTTGCTACCAGCTATAAAATGCAGTTTCTTTGTGACACCCTGGGCCATTAATCATATTTGAGTAGACAAGTTAGTGCTCCAGGATTTAAAAGACACATTCTTAATATTTACTATAGCTATTGCAAGTCAACAAACAGCTACATATATAGATGGGTGAGACAGTAACATTTCACAAGGGACACGAGCCATATATTTTCCAGGAGATATTGGTGCAAATTTAAGTATAAGGAATATTTTTTTCCACAGGCAATAGAAAGGATTCTTTCTCATTCTCCCAGTTTAGAAGAAATTTGCCTGAAAAATGAATGCCAGTTGTTAGCATTAGTACACCATCTTGTGGATAACAGGTCTAACTGGGAGTGTCGCTGTAACAGCTAGCAGTGTCCAATTGCTGGAAGCAACAGAATCGCTCTCTATTCATACAATGTTTAGAGTCAGAGCAGCTCTGTTTTATATGCATCGTGACTCATTTCCAAATATGCTTGTGAAGAATAAAATCTTTGAATGTAAAAGAATATATAGATATATGAAGAAAGATTACTTCTCTTAGCACACACTGAAAACACTTTGGAAGAAATCAAAGCTATTGAGCACTTAATCATACTAGAGTAATAACCACAGATACCTCAGACTACTTATCTAATCTGCTATAAATATACTCTCATGGTGCAGTAAGCTTACCACTGGCCCCTTAGGCTGCTCTTAGGTGCAGATCAGCATTGGAAAGTAGATGCTAACTTTGATGATACCTGTTGTTCATCAGTACTAAAGAGGCTAACTAGCTCTCTTCATAGACTAAACATTAAAACCAAATGTCTTCCATGATCTGTGCTTCCAAAACATCATTCATACAAATATCAATCTTATTTCAGGTCACTGGAAATGAAAAAAAAGAAGTGTAGACTAAACAGAAGGTGTGGGAAAGTTCCAGGATTTTCATATTCTTCATTTTTATACATCTGTGATTAATGATCCCATTCTTTGGAATTGTAAGGTGTAGGAATTAGGTGATTCGATTTGATCTGAATTTCTCTAGGCCAGTTTTCCTGGCCAGGACCATCCAGAAATATTATGGAGAAGATACGAAAGCTTAACTTGCATGCACCAAAATGGAGGTCTCCAGCTTTTTCAATCATGTGTTGTTTTAGTGCACCAAGATACACAAATTTTGATTCTTCATGACAAACTTTTTCACAATGAAGACAGTGAAGCAGTGGAACAGACTACCTTAAGAGACTGTGCAGTCAATACAAAGTTAGAACAGTGAAAAATGAATTTGAAATGGTGTAAAGCTACTATCAGCATGACATAGCAATACATCTGTTTAGAACTACAGGTCCCAGAACAGTGAAGAGTATAGCTTATTGAACTTAATTCCTGTGTATGCTGCCTTTTTTACCCACCCTTTACTCTGCAGAGAAACACAAAGATCTTGAAAAGGTGTTTCAAGGTCCCAGTGTTGTGATTACTTGCTATGAGCAATATACACACTCTTACTGCATGGACACTCATAGCCTCTCTGTTATCATTCTGAAAGCAATTCACATGAAAAACTAGAAATGACATACAAAATAAGATTAATTGTTTTATTTACCATCCATTGAAATTTGTGTAGAGCAAAACCTTCTGAACTAAATACTCTTCCAAAATGCTACTCCAAGAGCCCTATAGTATACATATTTTAAAGAGTTTCTTCCTTTCTTCTTGAAATCTTTCCTTGCATTCTCTGCTGCTGCTTTTGCCTAAAATGAAGATTGATGAAAACCGTCAACCAGAAGGGACAAAAATTTTAAACCAAGATGAATCAATACTTCTGTCTCCATAGTTTTGTGTTGCTTGCTGTATTTTATCATCTACAAATACAAACAGACAAATCAACTGATACTTATTATATAATACAATAACTTGACATTTTATGATACAAGTGAATTGAGTTCAGTGTACTTTGCTGCATTCTATAATATTACAAAAGAAAAATTTAGTTGTCTTTTTTTTTCTTTACTGGATTGTTATTTAGGCCTGATTTTCTCTAGAAGCTATATTGTTTGCTATTGTATTTTTATGAGGATAGATCTGATCTTCAATGTGCATGTTTAAAACAACAGAGACAGAACAGACATTGGAATGTTATATCTGTTTATGATGTCCAATCAGACAAGGAATCAGTCAGTACAATTACTTGGATCATTTGGAGACAAGCACACAGGAGTGCATAGCTGTAGTATTATGTGGCTGAGTGGAGAATAATTACAGCTCTTTCAAAAAGGGATTAGAACCTGCGTGCACCAAAGTAGAAACAATTCTGAAGAGAATGGAAATGCTATAATGTTATTTAATACAGTTTAAATTGCCAGAATTAGAGAGAAAAGGCTGAAAACACAGAAAAGCAACTAGAACAAATTAAATTGAATATATTTGCATTCAGCATATGTAACATAATGAACAAAATAGCAATGCTGGGATTCTGCAGTTTAAGGTTGTTTTCTAACACACAAAGCATCTGATAAAATGCTGCTGTGACAATTTTTAATTCTGTGGTCTGTTGCATAGAGTAGGACTGATGGTTGGACACAATGATCCCAAGGGTCTTTTCCAACCTGAATGTTTCTATGATTTTATGATATTTACACCCCACATGCCTTAAAGTAAAAAGACCATTGCATCACAAAGCTACGTCATAACTTACTGACGTTTTAATTTACCTCATTTCACAGTTAGAAGAAACTAAGACTGGGACAACATGTAAACAAAATAACGTCTTTGGAAAGGCAGCAAAATACTTAAAGCTGTTTCAGCTGGTTGGACAAACAGAAATATAGACAAACTTTCAGATCAGCATACAATGATTTTTTTCCTGACAGAAAAAATATGCAAAAGTTCAAGATCAAACTATTTTTTTTCATTCCAGAATAAAATATTTTGTCTTCCTTTTTCCTTTTTCAAGAAAGAATGAAGTCTAACCTTTGACTAGCTTATTATTACACAGCTGTTTGCAGTTTGTGCAAAAAAACTACATCCCAAAATAAGAGTCAAACTGGTTCACTTAAAAAAATTGTAAAGGATATTCCAATATTCATTCCGCTGTTTTGGCTTGTCTGTAAGCAGTTTAATCTTATTACTCCACATGCGCACATAGGTGGGCGTGTAGCATTACCAGTTCTTGATTTTCCCAAGTGTTTTCTTTGTAAAATCATCATAATCCCATTGCTATGAAACAAAGAAATTGACTCAACAGTCAGGATCCAATATAACTGTTAAGCAGGTATTCTTTATTGGCAGCGCTGGGGTCACCCTGGGGATTCTCCACCATAAGGGCTCCCCAGAACTAGCAAGGGACATCAGTTTACATACACACAAATAATACACACTCATAAGATTTCCTGAAAAGGAGTGTCTTATGATAATGAATTCCTGGAATTCATTTATGTAGTCTGAACATGCATAGTAAAAACAGAGTGGTGGTCAAGGGAGGAAGGAAGTGGTCTTCTTCACGGTGTTCGCTAGTTGACCTTCTTTCCAGAGCATGCGCTGTGAAGTAAAGTCCAGGTGTCATCTTCTTAAATCGGCAAGATCATCCTCCCTAGATTGTATCTCTGTGTCCTTTTCTTTGAGTTCCCCATATCTTAGTTTGCCCAAGTGCCCACTGAAGGCTTTCAGTTTGCTATCAGTGAGTTATACAGGAGTGTTTTACTTTTGTCTAGGGAGACAAAGAGGCCTAGGGAAAACAGCTGAGGACTCCTTGGGAAACAAACACAAGCAAAACTTTCATGCATCACAGTTTAATCTTAATCAGAAAATCATTGGTTTGAGCCCTTTCATTCCCTCCTTTTCGTTTGAAGGTATAGAGCTTTATAGTTCTATCCCTCATTTAAATTAATTCACTATATCAAGAACAGCAGTTACAACAGTGAATTGTCAAACAAGTTACTACAATCATCACGGCTATTCCTATGATCAATACAAGTAACTGTTTTAACTATTTGAAGTTTGGCAACCATGAAGTAAGCTTGCTCCATATTTCTTCAAAGCCTAAAGAGTATTGTCCTTTATTTCCTGCAAAATACCTAATTGTTGCTTTATTATTCCTAAATCTATATTTATTTTTCCTGTTTTGTCTATGTATGTACAACAACTAGAATTCACATCTGTGCACACTGCCCCATGTGAGGCCAACATCATGTCTACAGCCATTATGTTTTGAAGGGTGACTTTAGAAATTTCTGTAACTTCCCTCTGTAATGTTTCTATTGCACCATTTGTAGGATTTCCAATTTCTTCCATCACACTAGAGATGTTTACTATAGCCTTTTGTAGCTCACTGACTCCCAGCCAAGGAATAAACCATCTTGCAACGGAGTGAAAGGCCATAGACCATATTACTAAAGGGTTTGGTATATTTCTTTTTTGTCTCCCTATGCATAGTCTCACCCAGCTTGCTCCATGTAATTGAGGCATTACTTTAATGTGCAGAAGAAATACATGATCCAGTCCACCAAGGGAGTAGAGATTTTCTGGCAGTGTTTCCACATAGCCAATACCATCCCTTTCCTTTAGGAACCTCCCAATATTTTCCTCTCCAGCTTTTGTGCTTCTTTTGTAGCTGAACTTGGAAGTACCAATCATACTGGAAATAATTCCCCACTGAAAAGTTACCCAGAAGGGTAGTTTTCTGATCTGTTACGCATTTAACTTTCAATTTAGGAACCTTTATGTCCCAAACTTGTGGATTCTCATTCCACAAGTTGGGGTTGTTCCAGAGATCATCCCAGGTGGTACTGAAGGGAATTGGAATGCCAATCAATGAGAGATTTGTAACAGCACTATGCCCTGGAAATCTAGTACATACCCAGCATTCACTCATATTAATTGCTAGTGCTATTCTTTTTACCAATTGCACATGAGTATTATCATTCCACTGGGTTCCCAAGCTTTGTAAGGTACCTTTCTGATATATAACTAGCTGTATCAGCAAAATAGTTACAGTCTTTTGAGTTGGAGCTGTAGAGGGGCCTCTTCCTGGGAGATCCATGGCATTGGAGCTTTCTTGACTTGTGAATAATGAATTCGCGTGGCTTGCTCTTTAATCTTTATCACAGTAAATGTCATCAGCACACCTGGAATGGCCCATTCCATTTTTCTTTCAGTGGCTGACCTGAAAAAGTCTTAACATATACCCAATCTCCAGGACTAAAAGAATGAATTGGCTAATCTAGACCTCTGACTTTAGTCCCTAAAACCACCTTATTAATTTTATTGTCTCCTCAATGATACCACATATTGGTATAAATGGTTCTCTCCTAATTGGTTCAAGTCTTCCCCTTTAAATTAAAATTTATAAGATCTGCCATATAAAATTTCAAAAGGACTGAGATTTTCTTTAGATCTTATTCTTAACAGAGCAAGGGGAAGAGCTTGATACCAATATAGATTGGTTTCTTGACAAATTTTTGCCATTTGTTGTGTAATCATGTGATTCATCTTCTCAACCTGTCCCCTGACTTGAGGCCGATATGGTGTATGGAAATGCCAATGTATACCAAATATTTTACTAACTTCTTGTATCACTTGTGCACAAAAATGAGTACCTCTGTCTGATTAAATCACTGTCAGCACTCCAAACCGGGGAATGATTTTATTCAATAACACTTTGGTAACCTCTCTTGCCTTATTAGTTCTGCCTAGGAATGCCTCTGGCCAACCTGAAAAGGTATCTGTTAACATCAATAAGTACCAATACCCCCCTTTTCTTGGGACTTCAGAAAAAACTATTTGCCAGTGTTTTCCTGGACTTTTCCTTATAAATCCAATTTGAACTCTATTTAACATATTTGGGTTGTTTTTTGAACAGATTTCACATCTTTGGGTTACTTGTTTCATAGTAGTATATATATTTCAGCTTACTATCTTTTGATTTAGCTGCTTGTATAGAGCATCTGCTCCCCAATGTGTTTTCTTACGTTCGTCCAAAACTAGCTTCCACAGTATGTTAGAAGGCACTATTATTCGCCCATCTGGAACATAAAACCATCCATCTTTTTATTTATTACCCTTCAAATCATTAATCAATATTTGGTCCTCCTTTGAATATTCTGGTTTCAAATCTGAGTTTAGGATTGAAAGTTTTACCATCTGGGACCAAAGCTAATGCTATGGTTTGAGTCATTTCTGCCACCTGTCTGGCTTCCTGATCTGCCAAATTATTTCCAATTTCCTGTTCAGTGTTACCTTTTTGATGCCCTCGACAATGCATGATAGCTACCTCTTCAGGAAGTTTTATGGCTTCTAGCTTCCTTCAAATTTCCTCCACATGTTTTATTTGTTTTCCTAGTGCCGTGAGTAATCCTCGTCCTTTCCATACAGCACCATAAGCATGTACTACTCCAAAAGCGTATTTTGAGTCTGTCCATATATTGATCTTTTTCTCTTTTGCCAGCTCTAAAGCTCTAGTCAAGGCAATTATTTCAGCCTTCTGAGCAGAAGTCCCTATTGGCAATGGTTTAGCTTCAATTACTTCAGAAGTGGTGGTTACACTGTATCCTACCTTACAGTTTCCCTGGTTTATGAAGCTGCTTCCATCCGTGAACCAGGTGTCTTCAGCATCCTCAAGTGGTTCTTCTTTTAAGTCAGGTCTACCGGAGTAAACAACTTCCATGGTCTCCAGACAGTCATGGGTTACAGGGTCTGATGTGGTCCCACTGAGAAAAGAGGCTGGATTCACAATGTTAGTGGTCACAATGTTTACATTATCCTGTTCCACCAGGATGGCTTGATATTTTAGAAATCTGGAAGGAGAAAGCCAACGGCCTCCCCTTTGTTCCAGGATGGCTGAGACAGTATGGGACACCAATACCATCATCTTTTGGCCCATAGTAAACTTTTGGGCTTCTTGAATGTTGAGAACAACTGCTGCAGCTGCTCTCAAACATCTGGGCCATCCTTTGCTCACTTCATCCAATTGTTTAGAAAAGTAAGCAACTGCCCGCTTATAGGGTTGCAGCTGTTGAGCCAGCACTCCCAGTGCTATGCCTTGTCTCTCATGCGAAAATGACTAAAAGGGTTTAGTGACATCAGGGAGGCCCATGGCAGTACCTCTCATCAATTCCTTCTTTAACTGTTCAAATGCCTTTCTAGCCTCTCCTGTCCACATTAATCTTGATGGGTTATCCTTTAGCAAGGAATACAATGGCTGTACCAAAAGTCCATAATTAATTATCCACAATGGGCACCAACCTGTCATCCCAAGGACAGTTCAGAGTTCTTTTACTATGTTAGGTTCAGGGGTGCGACAGATGGCCTCTTTCCTCTCCGATCCCAGCTCTCGTCCTCCTGAAATCCTGAATCCTAAATAGGTCACTTGCTGCTGGACCAGTTGAGCTTTCTGTTGAGAGACATGATATCCACTAAGTCCCAGAAAATGAAGCAAACTGACAGTCTAATGCCCACAATCTTCCTTCATCCTTGTAGCTATTAAAACGCCATCTACATACTGTAGTAAAGTTCCTTCTGGTGGGGGCGTGGTCCAGGTTTCAAGTTCCCAGGACAATTGATTCCAAAAGATAGTGGGACTATTTTTAAAACCTTGTGGTAACACTGTCCAGGTTAACTGGGTTTTTGTCTCTGTATCAGGGTTTTCCCATTCAAAAGCAAGTAATTTTTGACTTTCTGTTGCTAAGGCAGCTCCTGGCTTTAATTTGACTCTAGTAATTTGGCATTCTTAGCCTTACCTGCTATTCCAGAAGCCCACACTCCTGGATATACCTGGTCCAAAATTTCTGTCAGTATTGTGCTCTCCTTTTCAGTTTGTAACAAAGACAAACTTAAAATTTTGATTAATTGGTCTTCCTTTATTTTAAACTCAATTCTTTTGACACAAAAACAATCTTTGCCCCTAGTTGTTCTAACAAGTGTCTCCCTAATAATGGTTTAGGGGATCCGGGCAAATAAAGAATCTTATGTATACCTATTTGTTTTCCTAATTTATACTTTATAGGTTGCATAAAGAAAGCTTTTTTTAGTCTGGCCAGTTGCTCCAACCACAGTCACAAAATCTCTGTCCATAGGTATTAAATGTTGGTTCAAAACAGAGTAAGAAGCTCCAGTGTCTATTAAAAATTCAACTTCCTTATCCCTGTTCCCTAGATTTATTTTAACCAGTGGATTTGCTAGGGTGGATTTCCCAGGTCCCTGTCACTCTAGTTCTGCCACCATTCCAAACCCTGCAGAATCTTGTACAACTTGGAACATTCTTTCTTCCAGTGTCCGCTCTCTCTACAATGGTCACACTGATCGTTTTTCAACTCCATTCTAGTCCCTGCACCAAATCCCCCTCTACCACGACCCTGCATGCCACTTGTTTCCCCTCCCTGTAGGTCTGCCTTTATGCTGCTGGTTTAGAGCAGCAATAGTAGCAGTGGTATCATCCTTCCCAATTTCTTCCTGTCACTATTATCCTGATTTCTATATGTTCTCCAAGCATCCTCAATCAGCTTTTCTAAATCTCTTATTTCTGGTTCTTTAAGTTTTTGAAGCTTCTTTCTAATATCCTCAGATGATTGTCCCAGGAACAGTGATACTAATTACTGCTGCCCCACATCAGATGAGGGGTCTGAAGTGGTATATTTGTACATTGCAGCTCTCAGCAGACCTAAAAACTCTGTAGGGGTTTCAGTTTGACTGTTTCACAGCATATAAGTCGGACTAATTTACAGCTTTAGGGATTGCATTTTCTAGGCCAAATTTCACCAAATCCTGGTATCGTTTTAACATTTGATAGACAGTATTATCATTGTGATCCCAATTTGAATCAGCTAGGGGAACATATTGATCAACTACCCCAGCGAAGACATTGGCAGAAATTGTTTCTCTGTTTCTGTCATAGCATCTAGCATTAAGTCTGTATCTTTCCAATCAGGGTCCTGGTTTTTAACTATTAGTTCGAATCTTTTTGCGACCCCTAGTGGGTCATCTCGGTAGTTTCTCACTACCTCTTTCCAAGCACCCAAGTCACTTATATTAAAGGGGACTTTAATTCAGGTTCTTCCTCCCAGTCCCATCTCTTGTCTCAGCAGTGCCTGTATAGTTGGACCTGTTTTGCTACGAGTCTGGGCAGTGATTGGAGTGCTACCTCCCACTGCCTCTGTTCTTTGTTCTTCCTCCTCTTCGGGGAATCCTTCTAGCATTTTGAGAGGTGGGGACACATAATCCTCAATTCTCTCTTCTATCTTTTCCTCTCTATCTTTTATTTTTGGGCATCTCTCTCCAATACTACATGCTGAACAACACTGTTTGAACCTGCCCTGGTTCTTTTTCTAGCATCAAGACAAGAGGATCCTGAGGGGCTAAATTAAAACCATACTCCTTCTGCCACACAGGATGATTTCTTAAAGTGAAAAACATATCTGCATACAGCACCTCATCCCATTTTTCCTCTCATCTTAGGAACAACATCAATTGCAGCAAAGTATCATATTTTAAACTGCCATTCCTGGACCATTTTTCGCCATCCTCTAGCTTATACAATGGCCACCGATTACAATATTTTATCAAAGTCTTTCTATTAGTTACACTACGTGCAGACTCCCCTATATCTTTCCAATGTTTCAAAATGCATCCCAGTGGACTTTTATTTAAAAATCCACTTTGTTTTCTTGCCATGTTTGCCAGCCACAAACCACCTTTATCATGTATGATCAGTGTTCTCAGTTTTCCTGACACTTAGGGCAGTCAATATCCTGCCCAAACTCGACCAACACATTTTGCTCACACCACATACATTCTAAAACATACAAATGTTTAGACCTGCTTTCTGGGTGTAATAGACACTATTAGGGTTCCCACATTTGTTCAAAATTACGTATTAAGACAACAACAATTATTTATCAATCACTTCATCCTTCTCCGGCTGTGTCCCTTGTGGGATGACAGAACCACGGATCCAGACTCTGCACTCACTTCATACTTAATTGTATCTCTCACTCACACACACAATCATGCAAATTCAAGATACAAAGCAAGTCAATGTTAAACTTTAAAATTTTAAACCATTTTCTTTCACAGACATCTGTTCACTTTTCAGGCAGACAGAGGTATATAGCATATAAAGTTACCTAATATAAATGCTTATTTTACCAAATATCTATTCACTCTACAGATTCTGAGGAGACGAACAGAGACACTCAAATTACAAAGTTACCAAATGTATGTGTATTAAGACGCTAACAGTCCCACATCTGCTAACCCTGCGTCTAAATACTAACGACTTATGGGTAGCTACCAAATGAACCAGTTCCAAAACCAAAACCAAATTTCAGTAACTGTTAAGTTCCTGTACAACCAATAGCACCAAACAGCTACTTTCCAAAAAGAAATTTTAAAGAATACCTTCTTTTTGATTGATGGTCCTTGTCTGTCCCCACAGTGATCTGATTGAGGATAAGAGTCTTTCCAGAGAAAGCCCCGGGGGTATCAACTAGCACTGTCCTCACTCACCCAAGGTAGCCTAGAAGCAAAGGCCAGTGAAAAAGAAGAGCAAGCGTGCTTGCTTGCTTTCTTGCTGGGCATTGCAGACCAGAGAACTGACTTCTAAATTGGTTTGAGCATTTCAGTCAGACTGTAGCTATAACTTAAGGGAGGCATTAGGCATACACAACACCCAAAACCAAAGAGACCTGAGATTAAAATCTTAAATGGTTTCACAGTATCTTTCCAGTATAAAATTACCTTCTAGGTATCGTCCCATCATTTCATAGACACCATTTACACATATTTGTTAATTACTACTAAAGTATATCCTTTAGAATCATTAAATCAAACAGGCTGCAAGAGGAGTGGCTAATAACTGAGGTACTAGAACATCACTTGCACATCTGAGGGGCATTTGTAACAAATTCCAGTAGCAGTGGTCTCAGTTCTGGTAAGTGCAACTTCACTGACATCAGATTGATTACTGATAAAATACTGATTGCAATACAACAAAAGAGAATCAAACTCTACATTTTTTAATCTGCTTCCTCTAACTAGAAAAGTATGTAGAAGGAAAAGAATGAAAAAATCTAGTAGTTATTTACACAAGTACCCTGCCCTGCTACTAGCAAACTGGAGATTAGGAAAAGATGTTCAGATATGAGTAGCTACTTGTTCATTTTCACAAATATTAGAAGTTCAGTCTATAATCTACTGCAACAGTGACTTAGTACATATGATTTAACATAACATTTTAGAGGCGCTTTGAGGGATTGGAAACTTTATGGAACATTAATTTGCAATGAATTTCATTTATGAGAGCATTTTGCCCACAAAAAGTGAAAGCATTTCTTTTGTAATTGGTGTATGTCTCATTTTAAGTAGGCTTTACCAGATAGCCTGTTCAAACTCCTGTCTTCTAGAGCTGCATATATGCCAGCATGAAAGATCTTAGTGATCTGGAAGTTAACATTAATACTCTTCATTCAAGACCATCCAGTATTTCTTTTCACCTGAAAAAAANAAAAAAAAAAAAAAAAAAAAAGGTGGTGTAATTACTGTAACAGGACTGTTTTCCTATATTTGTGACTGATCAGTCAGGAAGAAAATAAGTGTTAAAGTGTATCTAAAAAATATAATCTAGTACAACAGTTTAAGAGAAAACTGAGTGAGAAAAAAAAATTGGTTCATCCATCATACTAACTTGAAGTAATTTTTTTCTTAGATGATGTATGAACTAAGCTATAGAATTTCCACACTCTTTCATGTGCAGCTGCCTCTTAGATGAGAAAGACAGGAAAATCACAGAATCACAGAATCATCTAGGTTTGAAGAGACCTTGAAGATCACCTAGTCGAACCGTTAACCTAACATTGACAGTTCTCAACTACACCATATCCTAAGCTCTATGTCAACCCGACTCTTAAACACCTCCAGGGATGGGGACTCCACCACCTCCCTGGGCAGCCCATTCCAATGCCTAATAACCGCTTCCTTAAAGAAATGCTTCCTAATATCCAGTCTAAACCTTCCCTGGTGCAACTTGAGGCCATTACCTCTTGTCCTATCAATTGTTACTTGCTTAAAGAGACTCATCCCCAGCTCTCTGCAGCC